>JBBHKE010000817.1:88326-123431 GCA_037447655.1 Zygnema cylindricum | reverse complement strand
AACTCTCAAACTTGTCGCAGTCACTGAGAAATTGGAGAGGAAGCTAGAGCCATGGCTACCTTGGCTATCCTGAGGTTTACGGGAATTTTATGTTAGGGTTTATTTATTTAATTAAAAGGTATGTGCCGGCGGCAGGATTTGATCCATGTACCTGTCGGCCGACAGATAGGAAGTAGCCGGTAGCCTTAGCCGTTAAGTCTAGCAGTAGTGTTACGTACTATATAGTTTGATATTTATTTAAATGATAATGCGTGCGATAAACCATTTAACTGAAATGAATTACGGGATACATAGATCCAGTAAAATATAAATGTACGACTTACAGTACGGACAAAAATCAGTACCGCGCATTTGTTTCGTAAATGAAACAAATACCGCGCATGTATTTATTACGGCTACGATTAAAGCCAAATTTAATCGGACGGCCGAGATTAGCGCCGAGATCGCGGAGGAAGATTTCGGCGGTTTGTGGCCATCGCCACATCGGATGACGCGTGGCGAAATTCCGTTGGATTGTGGAATCACCGGAGATTATAGCACCGAATCCGGATTTGACATGTGTCGACATTTTGGCCATGTCGTACAATGTCCGTACATAAAGTACACCGGCAGCTGTACTTTTGCGTACGGAACTAAATTCTGATTGGTTCCGTACATCAGTAGATAGAGTCTGTGAGAGAGATAGGACTTAGAAAAATTAGAAGATACGACCCCCTCTCCCAAAGAGCTTCTGTACAAAAGGTCAACTTTGACCCTCCATAACTTACTGCTCAGGGGAGCAAATTCAGAGATTTTTTTTGCTATCGACTCAGGGGAGTCTTGCCTTCACAGGGGTGAAGTTGGTCAGAGTTTTTGTATGCCAAGGTGGCAGTTATTTTTGCTTAAACACAAAGGGGTCACGATTATCCTAGAGGCTTCTTGGAAGCTGTCCACTCTGAGGACTCATGGAGGTCTCAAAGTTTCACCATCAAGTAGTACAAGGTCGATCCGACGCGAATGAATAATATGAGAGACCTCGCGACGAACAAAAAATCCCCCCTCAGAAGCCATAGTAGCGATGGTGTCTCAAATCGTGTCGTGCGCATGAATCAACTCGCCCCCCTCGGAGCAACGAAGCAAATAGACCCCGTCAGGCTCGAGAACGTGGCCACAGGAGCAAACAAGTGAGCCAAGCAAAGGTGGGTGAGGGAGACCAAGCCGGAACCTAAGGGCCGTGGTGAACTGAGCAGGGGTGAAACGAAGAGTGGATAAGATATGGAAGGCCAATAGCTAAGCTCCAGAGCCAGGTCCGCCACAAGATAGAAAACGTTCACGTGAAGATTTGGAAGGAAGCGCCTGAAGAAGCTCGGATTTAATAGCGGCGACAACGCGATCAGAAATGGATTCCTGAACACGCGCAACTGATGTCGTAACAAGTGGAAAAAATCGGCATGTCCTCGATAGCAGCCGGATTAAGAGAACGTGATGCATCCGAAAGAGACCGCTGGAAGGCGAGCTCACCATCCGAAACACGGGGAACCACGGCCGCAAGAATAGGAGTGTCCCCGGCCAGAAAACAAGAGACAATAGTGGAAGCAACAATGCACCAACTCCCCAAATAGGCGGCTGGAGCAACACGCGTCGTCGAGAGTAAACCCAAACCGCCACCCAAGACAGGAAGAGAGGCTTGGATGCGTGCCGCAGGCCAAGCCTCGCGATCAAAAGCTCCACGGCCCAACAAAGTGTGGAGGACATCCATAAGCCGATCATCGAATGCAGAAAGTGAACACACAAAGGATGGGGTGGGAGGGGAATTCCGAGTAAGGTAGGAGGGTTGGTGAGGGAAACACCGTGTGAGAAGAGTAAAGGCCACCTGGGGATCAGAAAGGTGATGAAGGTCGTCCACGTGGGATAAATCTGTCTGAAGAGCGGAATCAAGGAATGTCGTGACGTATGGATCGGAACCAAGTGGGCAACCCAACACACGAATGCCTTCAAAGGGAGGAGTCTGAAAACTTAGAGGGGGTGTGAAAGGAGGAGGAATAGGACGTGGGGACCAAACAACACACTTAGAGGACTGGACCGAAAGATTGAGTTCGACCAAGCGAGCCTTGAAAAAGTCATACGCCGGTATAACTTGATCCGAAGGACCACTAATATGTGTGTCATCTGCGACTGAAGGGAAGAGGCAAGAAGGGTAAGCAACTACGGAAGCTCGGAGGGCGCGGTAATGGGCTAGGGCAAACAAAGGGCCCCCTAGAGGATCACCCTGACGAGTGCCAGTTGTGGAGGAAAGTGGGACCAAATCATCATCACTGGAGAAAGAGTGGCTACTGCTCAGTAAATAAAAAGCTCTCAAAAAAGGAAATATCTGGACAATCGGGGAAGGTGCAGCCATAAGCTCCGAAAAAATTGCATTCCGATCCACTATATTAAAGGCATTAGAAACATCCACCTGGAGGACTAACCAATCCGGATGGGCATCTAACAAAGCCCGGATCCCGTGGACCACAGCCTCACAACCCCCGCGGGTTGCCACTCCGAACTGATGAGGAGAGAAATAATCATGGAAAGATGGCTGGAGCTGGATGCAGATGGCGCTGGCCACCAATCGGTACAATACCTCGCCCACTGCAATACGACGGATTCCCCCATTGGGTTTGGTGACAGCTACGAGGCAGGAGGCCGTGAGGAGGTCACAAATACGGGAAGGGACAGTGCCAGCCGTAATAAGGGAACAAACTCAAAAAAACATATCAAAACCTCGGGCACCAGATTTCGGAGGCAAAACGTCGCGAAATAGCTCATAAATAGTGCCTGAAGGACCCCCCGCTGAAAGATGTGAAGAAGTCGTAAGGGCTTAAATAAAGGAGTCTCGATCTAAGATCAAACACTTTGGTAGCTCGAAGGTGTGAATAGAGGGGGACTGAGGGGTAAGAGCTGGTGGATGAAGAGCTTGGAGAATCTCAACAGTCGCAACAGACCGAGGAGCAGACCGAGGAGCAGTAATAAATGGCTGGAGGGCCCGAACCGCTCGAGAGAGCTCACCCACTCAACCCAAATGAACTGCACGACGATAGGAAGATGGCACATCTGAAGTCCAAGATGTACGACGTGGTGTGAAGGAAGCACTCGCAACTCGATCCTCGTGCTCGGCATGAAGGGCGCGCCAATCACCTCAAAGGAAACGTCAACATCGCGCCATAGTTTCTTGGGCCCCGCTACCTTCTCCACGGCCAGGTAAGACTAGAACCCAAAGTGAAAACACGAAAAGGAGGTGCTAAGGTCCAACATCCGCGGGATCCGAATAAATACAGGACAAAGGAAGGTGGAGGGCGTCCTGTACAATAATCTGCACAGCCATGGGAATCCATGTGTATAATCGCGGACGGGGGCCCCCCAAATCATAAGCTCCAAGCACGTCTAAATCGCGTACAAATGCCCAATCTTCGCTCATAGGTACGGACGGGAGTATGGTGGAAGAAGGAAGAAACCGCTCGACAAAATTGTAACCATTATGCTCGAGGCAATACGAGCCGTTATGAAATGGATGCGTTGACACCAACGATTATCATGTTAAAGAGGCAATGTCGAGGTTCGTGGAAGAATGAAACGGAAAAGTCGAATGGCTGGACATGATCGGAGAAAAGGAAAATCGAAGGAACCGAATCGTCGTGAGAAATGTCGAGAATGGAAGCTCGTCGGTGTCGAAGATCCGGAACTCGAGTAATCAGACAAATCATCGAAATCAAAATCCATCTCAAGCGAATCAAAGTCGAGAAGTCAGATCGAAAATCGAAATCAGTCGAACATCCAGAGGTCGTCAAAATCGAAATGGAAATCGGGATTTACAAAATGGGAGAGTGCAATGCTTCAGGGGGAGGAAAGATATTGGATGAAAGGGAGGGAGGAAATCTCGGTTTTTATTGTTGTTGTTGTGTGTGTGTGTGAGGCGATCCGGCGGTAGGGTTTGAGGTGTGTATGAGTACAAAGGGGTAATAGAAATAAAGTGTTTGGCGTTGGAAGCGAAGAGGAAGGAGTTAGTGGGGATTACGGAGGGGCCACACACCTATGATTTCGCCCGTGAGCGTGCTGTTGGCAGCGGCCGCAAGCTAGATCCGGAGGTACATGGTGACGAGGAGGAGGTGCCGTCACGTAGTGGGGAAGAAGAAGACAAATTTCAGATCCGGAGGTACATGGTGACGGGGAGGAGGTGCCGTCGCGTAGTGGGGAAGAAGAAGACAAATTTCAGATCCGAAGGTACATGGTGACCGGGAGGAGGTGCCGCCGCGTAGTGGGGAAGAAGAAGACAAATTTCAGATCCGGAGGTACATGGTGACGAGGAGGAGGTGCCGTCGCGTAGTGGGGAAGAAGAAGACAAATTTCAGATCCGGTATATATAGGGATATGTAAGAAGATAAATAATATAATAAAAAGAATATCTATAAAAGGGGGGGGGGGAAGGAGGTGGATGGAAAAGGATCTGAGTCCATGGGGAATGGAAAGACTTTAAAAACTGAAAAACTACATACAGGAAAAAAAAACGATAAGCAAGGCAAAGCAACGACAACACGAAATGACAACTAGTAGACGAAAAACACCCAAAAAAGCAAAAAACAACTAACAAAACACCAAAAGAAAGAGCTAACGCCTAACAACAAAACCCCAACATAACTAAAACTCTACGCAAAGCAACCACGTAAGTCCCCGAACCCTGAAGGAGCACGAGGAGGGAGTTCCGGGACACGTCGACAATCCATATCCGCAATAGACGATCCAAGTAGGATAGAAGCATGCACTCGCTAAAGGGCCACTGATAAACGTTGACGGTAAAAGGAAGTAAGTACTGAAATTGAAGGGCTCCCAGGTCCCCGCAACTCAAACAAACGCCGACCACAAGCACGGAGAAACTCGTCCAAAGCCACACCCAAACAACCAAATATCTCCAACGCCATCGGAATGAAACCATCCATAGCATCATGATGGGCATAATCAAGCTCCTTCCTCCTAGCCGCGGCGCGTGCGGCCACCCCCACATGTCGAGCTGCCCGACTGACAACACTATCAGATGTAGGGTTTACAAAAACAACGTCACCAAATGTACGACGCGCACCATCAAGTAATAGAATGTTAATCCGACGGGAAGGAATAATGTGGGAAACTTCCCGACAGACACAATATCCTCCCTCGGAAGCGATGGTAGCAATGTTCTCTCGAATCGTGTCTTACGCCTGAATCAACTCGCCTCCGTGGGAGCAACGAAGCAAATGAATGCCGTCGAGATCTAAAACGTGGTCACAAGAGCAAACAAGAGAGCCAAGCAAAGGTGGGTGAGGGAGGCCAAGCCGAAACCTAACACATATATACATATACAAATATATACATATACAAATATATACATATACATATATGTCTATATATGTGTATATGTGCATATGTATATATGTGTATATAGGTATATATATATATCGATATATATATGCATATATATGTATATATACATAAGTATATATACATGTATATATATATATATATATATATATATATATATATATATGTGTGTTTATATATGTGTGTATATGTATATGTATATGTATATGTATATGAATATAAATATAAATATATATATATATATATATATATATATATATATATAAAATATATATATATATATATATATATATATATATATATATATATTTATATATATATATATGTATATATATATATTCATATACAAATACATATACATATACATATACCAGTCATCAGTATCTAGACCAGCCATCAGTTATTGTCGTCATAAACCTCTTTCCTCCAACCGAAGGTACTTTTGCAGGTCCCAAAATATGTATGTGGACCAAATCTAATACTTTCTCACCTCTATATGTGGCGGCTTTAGGAAAGGGAAGTCTGTGAGCCTTACCTTGAGCACAACCACTACAATCATCCATCATTTCATTATCCCCTAACTAAATGCCTTATACTACCCCAAGCTTTTTCATTTCCTTCAACCTATCAAAATGCACATGTCCCAAACGCTTATGCCAAATCATCAACTTAGGAACACCAACATAGTAAGCATTCTTCTTTTCATTACTCAAGTTAAGCCTAAACATTCCTTGGCTACCCTTATTGAAATTATGTGGTATCCATTGACCCATAGAATGAGCAGCCTATGTAAAGCCTCTAGGATAATATTTGCCCCTTGTACTTTCCCGCTGATTAAGCACCGCCCAGGCACACAAATATTCTGACCACTCTCACCCCTGTGAGGACAAGACTCCTCTGAGTCAAACGCAAAAAGAATCCCTGTATTTTCTCACCTGAGCAGTAAGTTGACTCCTTTTAGTCAAACGCAAAAAGAATCACTCAATTTGCTCACCTGAGCAGTAAGTTATGGCTGGTCAAAGATGACCTTTATAGTTACAAGCTCTCTTAGAGAGAGAGGTACCTAAATTTTACTAAGTCTTGGTCTGCCTACTCACGACTACTTACTACTAAATCCTAGTCCAATAGGAACACTATATAGTACAAGAAGGTACAATAGATGATGTACTTGAAACTCTGAGACCTCCATAAGTCCTCAGAGTGGACAGCTTCCAAGAAGCCTCTAGGATAATCCTGACCCCTTTGTGTTTAAGCAAAAATAACTGCCACCCTGGCAGACAAAAACTCTGACCAACTTCACCCTTGTGAAGACAAGACTCCCCTGAGTCGATAGCAAAAAGAATCTCTGAATTTGCTCCCCTGAGCAGTAAGTTATGGAGGGTCAAAGTTGACCTTTTGTACAGAAGCTCTCTGGGAGAGAGGGTCCTATCTTCTAATTTTTCTAAGTCCTATCTCTCTCACAAACTCTATCTACTGATGTACGGAACCAATCAAAATTGAGTTCCGTACGTAAAAGTACAGCTGCCGGTGTACTTTATGTACGGACATTGTACGACATGGCCAAAATGTCGACACATGTCAAATCCGGATTCGGTGCCATAATCTCCGGAGATTCCACAATCCAACGGAATTTCGCCACGTGTCATCCGATGTGGCGATGGCCACAAACCGCCGAAATCTTCCTCCGCGATGTCGGCGCTAATCTCGGCCGTCCGATTAAAGTCGGCTTTAATCGTAGCCGTAATAAATACATGCGCGGTATTTGTTTCATTTACGAAACAAATGCGCGGTACTGATTTGTGTCCGTACTGTAAGTCGTACATTTATATTTTACTGGATCTATGTATCCCGTAATTCATTTCAGTTAAATGGTTTATCGCACGCATTATCATTTAAATAAATATCAAACTATATAGTACGTAACACTACTGCTAGACTTAACGGCTAAGGCTACCGGCTACTTCCTATCTGGCGGCCGGCAGGTACATGGATCAAATCCTGCCGCCGGCACATACCTTTTAATTAAATAAATAAACCCTAACATAAAATTCCCGTAAACCTCAGGATAGCCAAGGTAGCCATGGCTCTAGCTTCCTCTCCAATTTCTCAGTGATTGCGACAAGTTTGAGAGTTGGAGAGAGAAGTTAGAGATAGACTGCCTCGACTTCTATATTTCTTTTCAGATCTAGAAAATACTAATAAAACCATTAGTTTCTACACTCCTCTTATTTTCTAGTCAATCTTTAATTTCAGACCACACTTCTCCCTGCAAAAAATTAGCTTAGGGGAAGGCACAGGTTTGGTCATCATATCTGCTACCATCTCACTATCTGGTCTGTACTCTAAACTGATTATTTTGTTTTCTACTTTCTCTCTAACAAAGCTGAGTCTGATGTCCATGTGTTTGGCTTTAAAATGGTGTTTAGGATTGGCAGAAATAGCGATTGCTGCCTGATTATCACAAAATATTTTCTGAACACCACTCTTAAGGTGACCAAGCTCACCAAGCAAAGACTTGACCCACATCAATTCTTTTACAGCAGAGCAAGAGGCCATATACTCAGCCTCCATGGTGGACTGAGCAATAACCTTTTGCTGTTTGCTACTCCAACAGCAAGCCCCATCACCCACATATAATACATATCCAGAAGTACATCTCCTCATCGGAGCATCACCATAACGGGCATCACTCCAAGTAGTGATGTCAGTATTCTCCCCACCCAAATGCAACCATAGATCTCTAGTTCCTACCAAGTATCTGAGGACTCTCTTAGCTGCCTCCCAATCCTTCTTAGTGGGAGCATTTAGACTTCTACTCAGCACTCCTACAGCTGCAGCTAAATCCGGCCGGGAACAATTCATAAAATAGATTAGACTTCCCACTACTTGCCTGTAAGGAATAGTTTGCATGAACTTCTGTTCATCAGGAGATAATTCCTCGTCTAAGACTATGACTCCTTCTTCCTCACTCCCCTCACTTCCCTTCTTCAACTCCATTGGAGTTGTACAACTATTAGCTTTATCCATTTGAAATTTTTCAAGCATGTTCCCTATTGCTTCCTTTTGAGTCAATCTTATAATTTTCCTTTTTCGATCTCTCTCTACTTGAATTCCCAAAATATATTTTGCTTCCCCCATATCCTTCATTTCAAATCTCCCCTTAAGATCGGTTTTCAGTTTATTAATTTTTTCCATTGATTTACTTAAAACAAGCAAATCATCAACATAAATTGCAATAAATATAAAACCTTCCTCATCTTCGAAAACATAAATTGAGTGATCTGAGCTGATCCGAATATATCCTAGACCGGTAAGAAACTCATTAAGCTTCTTATTCCACTGTCGAGGCGCCTGTTTCAAACCATAAAGAGATTAAATCAGCCGGCATACCTTACTCTCCTCTCCTTCTTCCACAAACCCTTCGGGTTGTCGCATGAAGATCTCCTCTTCCAATTCTCCATGCAAAAAGGTTGTTTTGATGTTCATCTGGTGCACTTCCATGTCTTCCGCCGCTGCTAAACTGAGAAGTATGCGGACGGAGGGAAATCTGACCACCGGGGCAAAGGTTTCCTCGTAGTCAATTCCTTCATTTTGTGTAAATCCCTTCGCCACTAATCTGGCCTTGTAGCGCTCGATTGTGTTATCTGGGTTCAGTTTTAGTTTGAAAACCCACTTACAACCGATTGGTTTTCGGTTAGGTGGACAGTACACCAGCTCCCAAGTATTGGCTGCCATGATTGAAGCCATCTCCTCATTGATGGCTGTCTTCCACCGGTTTCTTTCTGGACAAGTCATCCTCTCTCCATAAGTTTGAGGTTCATCTTGATGAGATAGTTTAGTTACCTTGTTATTAACCTGTTTTTCTTGCAGTCTTTTGCTACTTCTCCTCCCCCCCTCAAAATCTGAGGCCGGAATAGATGGTTCTCGTGGATTCTTTCGAACAAACTCGGCTTCTCCCCTATCCCTTGATTCCGAATCAATTTCCACCACTTCTTCCGCTTTGAGTAGAGTTGTCACTGGAGTTTCCACAGCCGAGTCCTTTTCAGTCTGATTTGTTCCTGCAAGAATGTCATCTTCTCTAAAACCTGGATAGTTAGGAAGCTCAAAGTCATCGGAATTTTCTGACTCAAATTTGATTTTTACTGGCTTCGTATATTTGAAGGGATCTACAGACTTTCCTTCATCCATAACTACTAGATGCTTTACTAAGATTATATCTTCCCTTTTTAGATCATAAACTCTATATCCTTTAACATCTTCATCATATCCTAATAAGTATCCTGGTTTTCCTTTAGGATCTAGCTTCCAATTGGACCGATCAGTATCTAGACTGAACACTTGACTGCCGAAAACCTTTAAGTGAGATATGTCTGGTTTCCGGCCTGTCCATCTCTCATAAGGTGTTTGATCTTTTATAGCTGAAGTAAGAACTCTATTCTTGAGGTAATTAGCACAGTTCATTGCTTCTGCCCAAAACCTTTTCCCTATCTTTTTATCTGACAACATACTTCTAGAACTATCACTTAGTGTTCTATTTAACCTGTCAGCTACCCCATTCTGTTCAGGATTTTCTGGAACTGTCTTTTGGTGTTGAACCCCATCTTCCCTCAGAAAATCCTCAAACTGGTTAGAAGTATACTCTCCACCATTGTCACTCCTTACTCTCTTGATTGGAGTTTCATGGAGTTTTTCGCTCCATGCTTTATATTGTCTAAAACATTCCTCAGCTTCGGACTTGTTTTTCAAAAAATATACCCGGGAATACCGAGACCAATCATCAGTTATAGTCATCATAAATCTCTTCCCCCCCGGTGAGGGCACTTTAGCCGGTCCCCAAATATCTGTGTGTACTAGATCTAGAATTTTTTCTCCCTTATAGGTGGCTGACTTAGGAAAGGGTAATCTGTGTGCTTTACCTTGAGCACATCCACTACAATCACTTATATCATCACTCTCACTGAACTGAATCCCTTCCACCACTCCCATCTTTTTCATCTCTCTTAACTTATCTAGATTGACATGCCCAAGCCTCTTATGCCACATCATAATATCATGAACACCAGCATAATAAAGTTTCTTCTTTTCATTACTTAAGATCAGCCTAAACATCCCATGGCTACCTTTCTCAGCAATGAAATAGACATCATCCTCAAAACTAGCAGTAAAGACTCCTTCCCTAGTGCTAGTAAAAAAACCATTATCATCTAATACTGATGTAGAGATAAGATTTTTGTTCAGCTCCGGAATAAACAATACATCGGAGAATGTTAATATGGATGTCTTTCCTTCTACTAACACTTTTAGATCTACCGATCCTACAAGAGTAGTGGTGACTATCCTCCCATCCCCGTACTCTATCTCTACGGTGGGAATCTTTCTTATCTTAGTGAACAGGTGCCTATCTTTCCACATGTGCATTAAGGCACCTGAATCTATAATCCAGCCTGCTTCACCTTTCAATCCACCGTAAGCACATTTCTGCCTTCGTGGAATTTTGACCTCATTTTTCGCCTCCAACTCCTCATCCAAAAGGAGCTCATCGTCCTCGTCCTCGGATTCCGCCTCAAGTACCTGTGTGACAAGGGCCTTTTTCTTTCCTCTCGGGGTACCATCGGTCTGCCCCTGCTTTAACCGAAGCTCGGTTAGCTTAGTGCACTCTGCTATATAGTGCCTCGGTTTCTTACAAAAATGACATAAACCTTTGGGAGCCCTTGGTTCGAACTCGTCGGTCTGTTTTTTCTGCTCCCTACCCCCATAGTTTCCGACCGGTTTTCGGGAATCCCTGTTCCTCCAATCAGTCGCTGTTGCCAAGGCTTGGCCACTCTTTCCTCCCCTTCCGATCTCAATTGTATTCTCTTGAACGAGAATCATCCCTACCACTGAGTTCCATATCCACCTTGAGTCAGGCAAGTCCTGCACACGGTAAACTATGTTCACGAACTCATCAGGTAACTTCATCACTAAACAGTTAACCTTTTCTTTTTCACTAAAAATTTTTCCCGCACTCTCTAGCTCCATGAAGAGTGTAGCAAGCTCATTGCAAAAATCCAACATATTTCCCCCTTTGTAAACATACTCCTTAACTTTCTGATCAGCCAACTGTTGTTGCTGAATCGTACCACCTCGGTACATCTCTATAAGAGCCATCCAAAGATCGGATGCCCTTTCTACCTGCAAATGAGGACATGCAAGTCCTTGAGTGAGATGGCGTAGGATGAAGTGCTTTGCCGCCATATTGTTGAAGTCCTAGGTTTCAGTATCATTCTCCTCGTTCCTCGGAATAGGTGACATGAATGCTAAACCAGTTGCTATTGGTGTGGTCGCCTCCTTCTCCTTTCCTTTGTCCACCACCTCTCCTTCCTTTGTTTCCTCCGTTGAAGGTGAATCCTCTTTCCTGGTGAATCTGCTTCCTCCAAACCCTGGAGGAATTCCAAGACTTGATGGACGCCCCAATCGTCCACTCACTATCCCCCAAAACCTTTTTTCGCATAGAGCTCCTATCATCATACTTTCCCAGTATATGAAGCCAGTTCCATTAAAGATTGGTACCCTAGATGGTGGGCCCAAAACCTGAAACTCTGAGACCTCCATAAGTCCTAAGAGTGGACAGCTTCCAAGAAGCCTCTAGGATAATCCTGACCCCTTTGTGTTTAAGCAAAAATAACTGCCACCCTGGCGGACAAAAACTCTGACCAACTTCAGCCCTGTGAAGACAAGACTCCCCTGAGTCGATAGCAAAAAGATACTCTGAATTTGCTCCCCTGAGCAGTAAGTTATGGCGGGTCAAAGTTGACCTTTTGTTAAGAAGCTCTCTGGGAGAGAGGGTCCTATCTTCTAATTTTTCTAAGTCCTATCTCTCTCACAAACTCTATCTACTGATGTACGGAACCAATCAGAATTGAGTTCCGTACGTAAAAGTACAGCTGCCGGTGTACTTTATGTACGGACATTGTACGACATGGCCAAAATGTCGATACATGTCAAATCCGGATTCGGTGCCATAATCTCCGGAGATTCCACAATCCAACGGAATTTCGCCACGTGTCATCCGATGTGGCGATGGCCACAAACCGCCGAAATCTTCCTCCGCGATCTCGGCGCTAATCTCGGCGCTAATCTCGGCCGTCCGATTAAAGTCGGCTTTAATCGTAGCCGTTATAAATACATGCGCGGTATTTGTTTCATTTACGAAACAAATGCGCGGTACTGATTTGTGTCCGTACTGTAAGTCGTACATTTATATTTTACTGGATCTATGTATCCCGTAATTCATTTCAGTTAAATGGTTTATCGCACGCATTATCATTTAAATAAATATCAAACTATATAGTACGTAACACTACTGCTAGACTTAACGGCTAAGGCTACCGGCTACTTCCTATCTGCCGGCCGGCAGGTACATGGATCAAATCCTGCCGCCGGCACATACCTTTTAATTAAATAAATAAACCCTAACATAAAATTCCAGTAAACCTCAGGATAGCCAAGGTAGCCATGGCTCTAGCTTCCTCTCCAATTTCTCTGTGACTGCGACAAGTTTGAGAGTTGGAGAGAGAAGTTAGAGATAGACTGCCTCGACTTCTATATTTCTTTTCAGATCTAGAAAATACTAATAAAACCATTAGTTTCTACAGTACTTATTGTACGACCATTGTACGACAAGGTCCACAAGGTGACACTTGTCAAATCGGAAGCCATGGTTCCTCCTCTCATCTTCTCTGGTATCAAATAATGTGGCGCCACGTGGCACCGCGTGATGATATCTCCGTATGCCGCCAAAAGCTCACTTCGCGTGGCGGCTATAATGCCAGCCATCCGATCAAAACATATTTTACACGGTTCAGATTCGCGTTCATGCAAAAATTGCTCCTTTTGGTTAGTCTGTTGTTAATTAGCTAATGCGTTAATGTTTATATTAATAAAAAACCCGTCACGTGTATCGTTTCGTAACGCCTTAATGGTTAAGGCGGTTCGCTATAGAGAATCTAGAGGTCTGAGGTTCAAATCTAGATTTAGGCATCATTTTAGCCAAAATACCCTTTCCTTCAAAAACTGCCACTTTTATAAATATTGCGGCAGCCATGGCGCGCCTTTGATCCTCACTCTCTTTCTTTAAAGAAAAACTAAAATAGGGAAGTGAACTATTATTTACCTCTTTTCAACACTTATCTGCTGTGAAGTAAACTTCATCCCCATACTTAGCTGTAAAGACGCCCTTTCTAGTGAAAGTATCAAACTCTTTGTCATCTAACACAGACGTAGAGACAAGATTTTTACTCAGCTGAGGAATGTAGAGTACATTTGAGAATGTATGTATAGAAGTCTTACCCTCCACTAAGACTTTCAAATCTACTGATCCCACAAAATTTGTAGTAACCACTCTCCTATCCCCATACTCTATCTCTACAGTAGGGATCTTTCTTAGCCTATTGAAGAGTTCCATCTCACGACACATATGCATGGATGCACCTGAGTTGATGATCCATCCTTCCTGTGGAGCTTCTCGAATTGCTCCAAGGGCACACTTCTGTCTCCGAGGGATCTCATTCTGCTCCAGACTCTCGTCAAGAAGAAGCTCCCCATCCTCCTCAGAAGTCTCTTCCTTGGTTTCTCTTGTCACTTTTGTAACCACAAGTGCCTTTTTTTTCCCTCCAGAAGAACCCCCTCCACGGTTCTCTTGGAGCCTCAGCTCCGACAGCTTGACACAATCTGCGATGAAGTGTCCCGACTTTTTGCAAAAATGACAAAGACCCTTTGGGGGCCTCGGTCCTCCAGAATGATCTCTTTCCCCTTTCTATGGTTTCTTTGAGTCCTTCCCCCATCGGTCCCCTCCTGCTGCTAGAGCTTGAATGCTCTTTCCTCCTCTCCTAATCTCCATTGTGTTTTCCTGCACAAGTATCATCCTGACCACTGTGTTCCACTTCCATGAACTATCAGGCATTTCCTATACTCGGTACACTATGTTCTCGAACTCATCTGGTAACTTCATGATAAGGGTGTTAAATTTCATATTCATTTAACCTGTCCACCCGACACTTTCCATCTCCTTAGACAAACAAGAAAGAACGTTACAGTAATCTAACATCTTTCCTCCTTTGTAAGTGTAACTCACTAGCTTTTGGTCAGCCAACTGGAGCTCCTGAATGGTTCCAGCTCTATAAATCTCCACCAAACTCAACCACAACTCCTCGGCCTTGTAAATGTGAAGATGAGGGGTGGCCAAAGCTTGAGTGAGGTGCCTCACAATGAAGTTCTTGGCAGCCATGTTTACATCCTCCCACATTTGAGTATCGTTCTCCGTGGACTTCACGGTCGCCGCTCCCGGTACTGTGGCAATAGGAGTGAGGGGTGTCTCCTTCCCTTTCCCCTTTTCGGACACACTGCTGTCCCCATCATCTGCCTCTTCCGCTGAGGCAGCCGTTGCTGCAGGAAACCTTACTCCTCCAAATCCTGGTGTAGTTCGCGAAGGTGGATGTTTCACTTGTTGAGTGACGATACCCCTGTATCGTTTTTCGCACAGAGCTCCCATCATCATGGCTTCCCAATAGATGAACCTAGATCCATTGAAGGTGTGCACCCTAGAGGGTAGGCCCATAACCGTCAATTTTGTGTCTTCTATTGGACGACAGAATATAGGAAGCCTCTAGATCATGTTTAACTAACCCACTTCAAGCCACAATCATTGCTGCTCAAAATGGCAAACTGATAGTTTGACTACACCTCTGTGCAGCTTAGACTCCCATAAGTCCGTAGAAAAAAGAATCACTGAAAACGGCCAACCAGCAGATAACTTATGAGCCCGCAAAAATTCCAATTTTATACAAAGCTTTCTTAGAGAGACAAGACTATCTACTAGATTTTCCTAAGTCCTAAATCCCTCTCACAACCCCTATCTACTGAAATACGGACCATACACATGACTGTAAAGTACAGAAAGGTACAATGGCCGGTGTTCTTTTGTACGGCCTGTGTACGACAAGGCCACTAAGCAGACGCGTGTCACTTTTCCACTAGTCCGTATGTTCCGCGGAATTCCCACAACCAAACATCATCTCTCCACGTGGCGCCAGGTCATGCCACGTTCATAAACGTCAAAGTGACCATTCTGCGATCTCGGGAGTGATATGCGCCGTTGGATTTAAATCAGACATTAAATGTCGACCGTCAAAACAAATGTCCGATTCATTTGTTTCGTGCGAAATGACGTCCGCATTGAAATACTTTAACTAGTTCTATGTTCCTTTGTTCACATTTCAGTAAATCGGTTTCAAGATCATGTATAAGATTAAATACGTATCACACCCCATGTATTTTAATGGAATTCACTACAGACTAGTTAGAGTTATCGGCTACGCCGTACTCTACTGGTCGGAGGTTCGAGTCCTGCCGGACTCAACCTTTTGTTTGAGAGTGACATTTGTCACTCTTTAGTCCTGCCTACAGAACTAAGGCAGCCATGGCTTAACCACTCTTTTTATCCTTCAGTGACTACAACAAGTATGTGGGCTAGAGAGAGGAGGGGGCTAGAGAGAGGAGGTGAAGACAGGCTGTTTGCCCTTTTCTTTTCCCTTTTATACTAACCTATTTATACCTAGAAAATACTCTAAAAATCAATAAATTTCAACATATATATGTATGTATATATATATATGTATGCATATATATATGTGAGTATATATATATGTATATATGTGCATATGTATATGTGTGTATATGTATATATATGTTATATATATACATATATATATACATATACATATACATTTATATATACATATAAATATATATTAATATACATATACATATATGTGTATATATGTGTATGTGTATATATGTGTATTTGTGTATATGCATATATGTGTTTATGGGAATATGTGTGTATATGTATATATATATTTGTATATATATGTATATATATGTATATATATGTATATGTATATATATGTATATATATGTATATATATGTACATATATATATTATATACACATTCATATCTTATTATTTTTATTAATATATATATATATATTTACATATATATTTAGTGCGTTGTGTTTTATTTCGTGCGTAGGTACGCGATTTGAAGTTGCACGATTCGAATGGCGTATGAGGATATCGTTTGGAGGTCGTACGAAACAAGATAGACGAACCTCCACGATATTTAATTTGTACTTTTATTTTCGCCTGTAATTTCACTTTAGTTGGAATTTCGCGACGTACAAATTGCGTGTACACGGAGCGTTTGTTGGTGCTTCGATTTTTGGTTCACATTGAAGTCGTGAACCCATGTAGGTTCACGCATACATGTAGTTAGGATGGGTTTTAATCTGCGGATTGTGAATTTTGTAACTTATGCATATGGTTATGGTCGCTTATTGGCCAGGACCCAAACAAGTCGCAAATTGTATAGTGAAATACTCTCACGTGATTGGTAAGTTAGCAAATGTCAGGAATTAGTACTCTGGCTATTTCGTTAGTACTTAGGCTATTGCTTAAGGTTTGTACTCTCATAATTTGAGAGTATAGGAATTCGTCGAAGAGGATTTAGATTTTTCTGTCTTTTTCCCTTGTCTTTTTCCTTAGTCAAATTGTCGCTTTTTTCGATGCAAGGCTTTTACTTCCTTAGTTTGTTAAGCGCTTAGCTTTTCTTTTTCCTCATTATACTTTCATTGTAATCCCTACAAGTTAATTCACTCGGTTTCGGCCGGAGTCCGCACGGTTTTTGTTGTTTTTAGAAAGCTTTAGTCCTCTCTATGCTTCAGTTGTGAGGGAGAGAGAGCTGTTCAGGACTTAAGCTATTTTTGGTTGAGTTCGGTTCAGTACTTACCAAAATTAGTGTGACAATGAAGTTGGGAGTTCACGGTTCATTCACACTTGGGACACGCGTCGTCACTTGGGAGAATGCGTGAGTATGTCCTCCGTGGACGTACGGAAATTCGGCAGGACCACTGGACTTCGTGAAGTCAATTCTACGGTGCCAAATCCTCTAATCGGACCGCTGACAGCCGCCGCCAACAAATAGTGACGAGGCGTGACTAGATCATTATCACTTTACGTTGTCTGAATTTCGGTGTAAATATTTGGTAGAATAGAACTTTGTTCATAGTGAATTATTTGTTGTGATAGAATGTTAGATGTACGGCTGGAATGCCTCCGTACAGCTTAGTGTAGTTTCGGTGTATAGAAGTAGGACTTAGTGAATTTGATTTTTAGGAACAAATGATATGAAAACTGTACACTCAGTTTTATGTAATTTCATTTCTACATATCTCACAGATCTGTGAGCGGAATTGATTGAAATTTTGTGTGTGTGTTCTTTTGTATGTTATCTACACTGTGGTAAACTTTCAGGACCATTAGAGCGTTTTTCTGAAAGTTAAATTAGTCTGTCAAAGTTGTTGTTTAGCCATCAGTATTTGTGGAAGCTTCCTCTCTTGATTTGTTCTACGATGACTATTGCTGCATCTTCTTCACCTTCACTGCCAGCAGTTGTCTCATAACAACAGTTTCTCTTCAACAACCTCTTTTAGTGTGGATTTTGCAGACTTTCTCAGGCTATCTCTAACCTTTGTGGATGCAATATGTGGATTAGGGTTTGACATTTTGATGTCTAATTTATGTTACCTTTGTTGGAGTTCACTTTTGGTTTGTTAGAATCCGGTTATCTCGGATTCTCTACCACTTTTCATTGATTGTTTCCCATTATCATTTTCTGCAATTTATTTTTAGTGTGTCCGATTCCGGTTATCTCGGATTCTATGCAAATTTTTAATGTTGCTTTCTTGTATTTTCTTGTTGCTAGTTTCACTTGTTTGTTAGAATTCAGTTATCCCGTATTCTCTTTATATACTCATTGTTTGTTTTCTTGTTGTACTTTTCTGCAATTGGCGTGTCAAGATCCGGTTGTCTTGGATTCTCCACATATTTTTATTGTTTTTTTCTTGCATTTTTCTTGTTTTGTTTTTCTTTATTTGAAATCCTAGACCTAACTCCTGTAAGGAATATGCCCTGACCGTGGAGCCTAGTGGCTACCCATCGGCTTAGTAAATAAATGGATCTGTCTCTCGGCTGCCCACTCACCTTCGCCTTTGGATCTCTCTCCACCTTTTTTCCTTTTTACATTGTCATATTCATTTTTGCTTTGTATTATAATTCTTTTTGCTTAGAGATTTACATTGCTCGTTGTGTATTACACTTTTTCTGCTAGACAGGTGGTTGGGTTGCATGCTTGTTGGTTCAATTAGACACATGCACGACAGGAAAGCAGAGGGAACGGAGGGAACAGAGTGAACAAGAGGAAACGGTTGGAAACGGAGGGAAACGGCGGGGAACGGAGGGAAACAGAGGGAACCAAAGGAAATGCAGAGGAACAGGGAGGTTAACAGAGGGGAATGAAGGGAGGGACACGGAAGAAACGGAGGGAAGGAAACGGAGGGGAACGAGAGGAACCGAGGAATCGGAGGGAACAGAGGGAAACGGAGGAAGGGGGGAAGCCGGAAGGGAACAGAGGGGAAAGGAGAGGAACGGAGTGGACGAAGGTGGACGAGGGGTAAGGAGAGCAAAGTAGGGTGATGGAGGGTAACGGAGGTTAATGGAGGGCAACGGATGGAAACGGAGGGGACAGGAGGGAGACGGAGGGGAAAGGAGGGAGATGGAGGGGAATGGAGGGGAAAGGAGGGAAACGGAAAGGAACGGAGGGAAACAACATGGAACAGAGGGAAAACAGAGGGAGGGAAACGTAGGAGGCGGAGGGAAATAAAGTGAAGGAAAGGGAGAGGAATGGAGGGGAACGAAGGGAACGGATGGGAACGGGGGGGAACGGATGAGAATGGAGGGAAACGGAGGGAAGGGGGGGAACAGCAGGGGAAGGGAGGGGGCGGAGGGGGACGGAGGGCAACGGATGGAAACAGATGGAAACGGAGGGGAACGGAGGGAGATGGAGGGGAACGGAGGGAGAAAAGGGAAACAGAGACATTGATGGTCTATACTCTCTATAAGTCTAACATTGGTATGTCTTAGAAGGAAACATTGTTAAATTGGTGGTGTCTTCATGGGCCAATTCCACCTTCCTAATGTGAGAATAGCGAGTTAATTCTCATTTAAGAGACCGAAAAATAAGGCTACTCAAATTTTCTCGGGATTCATAATACAATGGAGAGCAATAAAACGCTATCTTTTTTAATAAGGAATTGTGTATGCCCATTCCTTCCTATTCTTTTCTAGACTCTTTCAAGAATGGGCTCGACAAACCCCACGACTCAATATAGCGTGACCCACCCTCTCTCCTCCCCACTTTCTTTTCCTCTCCCCCTCTCTCTCCCTCTTTCCTCTCTCCCTCTCCTCTCTCCCTCCCTCTCCCCCTCTCTCTCCCTCGTTCCTCTCGCCCTCTCCTCTCTCCCTCCCTCTCCTTTCCCCCTCTCCCTCTCTTCTCTTGTCTCTCCCTCACTTGCCTAATCTTACAATAAAAAATCCACGTCCAAATTTAGTGTGGAGGATATTTATGAGGGGGTCATCAAAGGGGGAAAAAGGTGAGAAAAGAAACACTGGAGGGAAGGGAAATAAGGTAAGGTTAAAATGGTGAAGAACTATTAGAGAAATATTTCACTCAACAATAAAAAGAAGCAAACCTGAAAAAAGAAATCTAATCCTCGAACACCCATCTCGAAAGGGAAAACATTACGAAACTTTTGTATATTATAGTTTTCTTATGTTTAATTTACGAAGTATTAGAATGATTATAACACTCGTCGCATATTTTTACATGATCTATGTGAAAAAAAAAATCATCTATATTTAAAATATGTTTATTTTATTCGCCGCAATGATACACTCGAGAAAAGACAAATAAAAAATGACAACCCAGAGAAAAACAAATTAGCCACGACAGCAAAAAAGCAAAAAAAAAAAACAAATTATTTTTCAAAGTAAAATAACATTTTTCACAAGTTAAATTACATGTAGTACATTTTCCTGTTAAACTAAAACCCTAATATTTTTTTTTTTGTTTTGTTTTAAGTACAAAAACAGCTTCAATATTCTACTGTAAAATTTCTTTTTTCTCTAGACATAATATTTTTTTGCTCTTTTTTTTTAACATGATCACTCTGGTTATTTTTTTCTGTTTTTTACAAAAAAACTTCAACAAAGGTTTAAAAAACCATTCAAGTGTTAAACCTCTAAAGGTTTTTTGTCCAAAGGCTCCAAACAAAATAAAACCGAAAAGAAAGAGGAGAGAAAGAAAGAGGAAAGAGAATGAGAGAGAGGAAAGAGAGCAGAAAGAGCGAAGAAAGGGAGAGGGAGAGGGAGAGGGAGGAAAGAGAGGAAAGAGAGGAAATCGAGAGAAAAGAGAGAAATAGAAGAGAAAAGAGAGAAGAAAGAGAAAACAAAAAAAAGGGAAAAAAAAAGCGAATCATTATCATGGACGGCCAGTTTCTCATCGCTTTGTCTTTTCTGCATTATGTCTTCTTGCATCTTTTGTCTTTTACTATCTCTTTAATATTCCATTCTATACAAAAACTAAAATTTAATAATTCCAAATTCACCAAATATCATTTGCTTTCTCTTTTGTTTTTTTGTTCTGTTTTAATATTTTTTCCAGCCTTCAAACTCTCCCTCATCCTCTCTCCCAGTCCTCCCTCGTTGTTGTCCCCTCCCTCTCCCAATTTTCGTATATTTTCTATCGAAAAGATATTTTTTTTTTCTGATCTTTGATACCTTTTCTAAAACGTCTCTATCCCTCCTCCCTCCCCCCTCTCCCTCGTATCTCAACCTCTCTCTCCCCCTCCCTCTCCCTCCTCCCTCTCTCTCCCTCCTCCCTCTCTCTCTTTTTCGTCATTGTTTTACCGGAATGTTGTCGTTTTCCCCATTTTTAACACACTTTCCAAACCAGTCCCCCTCCCTCCTCCATCCTCCCTCTGCCTAATCTCTCTCTCACCTCTTCCTCTCCCTCCCTCTTTTCTGTCTTTTTTCTACCGAAATGTCACCGTTTTCCCTGTCTTCAACACCACCTCCAACACCTCCTCCGGCTTCACCTCCCTCCTCCCTCACCTCTCCCTCACCATCACCTCTTCCTTACTTTCCCTCTCTCCTTCCTCCCTCTCCCTCCCTCTTCTCTACCAAAATGTCGTTGTTTTCCCGGTTTTCGACACTTTCTCCAACACTTCCTCCGGGTTCACCTCCCCCACCACCACCACCTTCTGCTCCTCCAAACTGATGTCGTACGACTCCACACCTGGAAAAAGACAAAATAAGCAAGCGACAAAATACGCAAAAGAAAAAATAGACAGGAGAAAATACCAAACGAAAATGTTAAAAAAGAAAAAACACAAAACGGCAAAAGACACGGACTGATGTCGTACGATTCCAAGCTTAGAAAAAGATAAAATACACAAAGGACAAAATAAGCAAACGACAAAATAGACGGGAAAATACACAAATGACAAGGCAAATAAACGAGAAAAAAAACACAAATAGGAAAATACACAGACTAGGCGACTACACACCCGGGAAAAAGCAAAATACACAAGGGACAAAATAAACAAACAACAAAATACACAAAAAACAAAATAGACAAACGACAAAATACTCAAACGACAAGATAAATAAATACACAAACAGCAACACGGACTAATGTCGCGTGGCTGCAAACCAGGGAAAGGACAAAATACACAAAAGACAAAATACACAAAAGAAATAGTTACAAAAGACAAAACACACAAACAGCAAAATGCACAAATTGATGTCGTGCGACTGCACGCCTGGAAAAAGACAAAAACAAAACAGACAAAATATATGAACGGCAAAATACAAAAACGATGAGAAATAAAAGTGAAAACTAATAAAAGACTATATGATAAAATATAAAATTACAAAGACTCACAAATGAAATACACAAAAGACGAAATTAGACAGACTAGAGATACACAAACAACCAAAAAAACAGAAGATAAAATACACAAAAGACAAAACGGACTTAAGACAAATTACACAAATACAAAATTCATAAAAGATCACATAAGAAAAAAAAAAGGCAAATACAAGCGAACGACAAAATAAATGAAAGACCAGATTCCAGAGGAGATTACATAAACAACAAAATACAGAAAAGACAAAATACACAAAAAAAACGAAAAATAAATAAAATGAACACCGGACAAATGAGACAAAAACAGAATTCCAAGGACTGTAGAGTACACAACGACCCTAAAAAAACACAAAAGACAAAAACCACAAAAGACAAATAACACACAAAAGACGGTCAAATACAGACAAAATAACATAAGAAGCAAATAACACAAGAAGACGAAGGACAACAGGAAAAAAAAAAAACAAACGTTACAAAAGGACAAAATTTGACAGAAAAGAAGGACACAAACGACAAAATACACAAAAAGACAAACCATGCAAGGGAAAGCTATTGAAGACAAAACAATAAAGCAATGAGAAAACTGAATATCAGAAGGGAGGGAGGGAGAGGAGCGAGGGGGAGACGGGGAGGGGGAGAGGGAGAGAGCGGAGAGTGGGAGTGGGGAGAGTGTGAAAGAGGGAGAGAGAGGTATGTGTTGGGTTGGGTCTAGCACACGGGCTTGTGGCCGCAGACGGGTGTAGCAATAACCCAACCATACACCACAAAGGTGACCTATTTAGCGAATCACGAAGGTAGATAAGAGATGGGAGAGGAATTAGATAGAAGAATATGAGGGTAGGGAGAGAGAGAGAGAGGGAGAGAGAGAGAGAGAGAACATAAAGATAACAATAAAAAACCCCTAAAAAAAACTATCCCTCCGCCCCTCACCCTCCATCCCCCCACAATCCTCTTCAAAGAGATCCAGAGGGAAAGGGGAGAGAGAAAGAGATATAAAGAGAGTCAGAAAGAGAGAAAGGAAAAAAGAGAGAGAGAGGGAGAGACAGAGAAAGAGAGAGCCCTAAAAAACCCCCCTAAACCCCCTCCCTCCCCCCCCCCTCTCTCACCCTCCATCTTCCCCAGTATCCTCTTCACCGCCCCCACGCATCCGTTGCAGGTCATGGCCACCCTCAGCGTCACCGTCTGTCACACAAAACGACCAAAATAAGGATAACGACAAAATAAGGAAAACGACAAAATAAGAAAAAACGACAAAATCTTTTTTTTTTTTTTTAAGGTTTTTCTTGGGGCGGGGGGGGGGGGGGGGGGGGGGGGGGGGACACTATTTTGAAATTTTTTAGAGTTTTTTTTTTTTTTTTTTTTTTTTTTTGTGTCGTTGTGAGCGTCACCCTTTGTCACACAAAACGACAAGATAAGGAAAACGACAAAAATGTAAGAAACAAGAGAGGAAGAAAATACAACGAAATGGAGTGAAGACAAAAAAAACGAATAACGACAAAAAAGGAATGAGGACAGAATATGGACTAAAATAAATACAGAAAAAAATGGATAAGGACAAAATAGGAATAACGACAAAAAGGACAACTTCAAGGCGAAAATCGGCAAATAGGTTAAAACTATGCAATTTTGTGGATGGGGGCGGCGGGCGGGGGGGGGAGGGAGAGAGGGAAGCGGGGGGGAAGGAGAAGAGGGAGGGAGAGAGAGAGGGGGAGAGAGCAGGGAGGAGTGTGGAGGTACAAGGCGGGGAAAGGGGAGGGGAAAGGGGGGGGAGAGGAGGAGGGAGAGAGAGGAAGACGGGAAGGGAGAGAGAGATAGAGAGAGCGACGGAGGAAGAGGAGAGGGAGAGGGGACAGTGAGAGGAGAGGATGAGGATGAGGGAAAGAAGCGAGAAGGAGAGGGAGAGAGAGAGGGAGGAGAGAGCAGGGAGGAGTGTGGAGGTACAAGGCGGGGGAAAGGGGAGGGGAAAGGGGGGGAGAGGAGGAGGGAGAGAGAGGAAGACGGGAAGAGAGAGAGAGATAGAGAGAGCCGACGGAGGAAGAGGAGAGGGAGAGGGGACAGTGAGAGGAGAGGATGAGGGAAAGAAGCGAGAAGGGAGAGGGAGAGAGAGGAGGAATAGAGAGAGGGAGAAAGAGAGGGAGAGGGAATATTTGTGTATTTTCTGTAAATCCCAAATGGAAAATTGATAAATTAGAATTTCTAATTTAATAAAAAATGCATTAAAAAAAAAAAAGCGAATAATAAAAAAAAAAAAAAAAAAAAATGCCTTTCATACATACCTCAGGCATTTTGAAATTCTTGAAATTTTCAAAAAAAAAAAAAGAGAGAGAGAAAAAAAAAATGGTTAAAATGAATCTTTATCTTTGTACTATTCTTGGTTTTTTTTTCCTTTAAGTGTTTCCCCTTTTTCTTAGAAGGGGGGGGGGAGGGAGAGGGAGGGAGAGAGGGAGGGAGGGAGAGAGAGAGAGGGAGGGAGAGAGGGAGGGAGGGAGAGAGAGAGAGGGAGGGAGGGAGGGAGAGATTCGAAGTAGGTTGCTTTTTGGATAAGAGGTAAAAGATGAGATTTTTAGGTCTTTAAACTGCGACAAAATATGTACTTTTTAGTACATATGTACGGATTATGTACGGATGTACTTTTGGACGCTCCCACTTTTGTGCACTTGGTAGATTCTGTTTTTTGTACCTTTTGGATTCCGCGTTTCGCGGCATATTTTGTGTACGGATTCGAGTTTTGGAGTACGGTTTGGATTTTGTGTACTTTTTCGCCGAATCAAAAAGTTTTTTCGTACGCATTTTATTTCCGTAAGTGCGGGATGGTTTTGTCTTGAAGTATATAATTATTTTTGGATTATTTATTGTCAGCTGAAGACCCGCCGTATTTTACGGCATGTGGACAACCGTTTTTTTGTACGTTTTTTCTGTTTTTTTTGTTTTTTCTATGTTTTTTTGTTTTTTTCTGGTTTCAAAAAAAAAAATTTTGAAAGAGTTGTATACAGGATGTGGCTGTACGGACAGAGGCACAATATATATTGAAAGTTTCCACGGGCAGATCTGAAAATATAAAGTTCGAAAAAATAAATAAGAAGTACAGTAGAGACTCAAAATGGTATGCATGTCGTATTTTATCGTATTTTGTCGTATTAAAGTACTAACAGAACTCTGAGGAAATAAAAACTTGCAAATGAGATTATGACTTTATGAGTAATACTGTACGGTATTATATTGTACTCGTACTATACTTTAATTATTTTAGTCGTAATTTTTCAAATAATATACTATTTTAACAATATTTAATTATTTTTTGTCGAAATGCATTTATTTTTTTTGTCTTGTAAATGCTACAGTAATGTACAGTTCTAATCATTTCAAGGTTCAAAACTTTTGATGCCACAGAATAAAATTTTACAGTAAGACAAAAATAAAATACGGAAAAATAATAAAATACCAGACCGGAAAAAAACAAATACAGCTGATTGGACAAAAGAAAAACCAATCCAAACTGAACACAATAAGTTCCCAGATAACCCATGATTAAGTCACACAAAACGACAAAATACAGAACGTTGCAGCAAGTACAGTAGCTTCGTAGAGTACGGTCCAGAGCTGTACACGGAAGGATAATGTGACCCGGACACGTGGCAGTTCCCGGATCCATCAGATAAATCGGATCTACTGCGATACGGTACACCGTGTATCGCTATTAGTGCAAAGGTTTTTTTCGCCGCTTAAAACATCTTTTCTCCGTACACACCTGTCCGATTTTTGATTGGATGCCATCGACCAAACGTCGAGAGCCTCGTCTTTCAATCGCAACCGTCAGATTTTAGCATCCCGACAAATGTGAACGGAGAAATGATGTCTTACGCGACAAAAAAGAGCCTCTACACTAATAGCGATACGCGGTTTGGCTATTTTGTCGCCGCATTCCCATCCAATGAAAAGTCACAGCGGTGGCAAAAAAAAAAACAAAAAAAATTTTAAATAGTGTGCATGATAAAGGCTGTCGGACAGGAACCGTTTGCCTTCGACGATTCTGGTCCACACATTTAAGGCCTTTGATGAATAATTGTCGCTATCTGTAACAGTAATTAAATACTGTAATACGGTCCACGTCAGCTGTCGTATTTTAAACGTTCCAGAAAACGACATGCAGGCCATAAAAATAGCGACTTGCTGTATTGGACTAATGAAATCACCGCGAGTCAAAAATGGCGAAATACTATTGGTTAGTTGAGATATTGTTCCAATAGAATGTCGCCGTTCGAAGCTGACGTCAGTCAACTGTTGCACGGGCGCGCAAATTATTTGCAAAAAAAAAAAAAAAAAAAACGGCACGATTTCATTGGTTTCAAAAATACCGTACAGTAAATATAATAGAATCAAAAAATATCGTACGGGAGAAGTAGGCGGTCGGTCAAAGCCAATCGTACTTTGACGTGAGATCGGCTGCAGGAAAGTCAGATGGAGATCTAATCATGTTTACCGTACGATTATCGTATCGAACGGTTGTGTATAATTGTTTCTGAACCCAGAGATTTCCGATCGATCTGCTCCGGTCCCGCACATTTCGACCGCTTTAAAGGACAATCCGGACCGTTCAGATTCCCTGACGGCTGAGATGTAGTGTTATAGGTTTTCGAACGCATAGATTCCCGATTGAATAATACAGTGCGCCTGTTTCGCACATTTCGATCACTTTTAAACACAATCTGAACCGTTCATAATTCGTAACGGCTGAGATGTAATATCAAACTCGATCTGTGCATTTAAAAAAAAAAACGAAATCTGCATGTACGGATATGCAAAAACTACAGTAGATTCCATGCGTGTGTGCAGTTTATAACTGTCGTAATCGTACGATACTGTAGTTTACGCAGCAGTTATTTACCGGTTGTAAAGAGTAAACCGTTAGGGTTTAGCTCTACTAGGGGTCCCTTTGCCTCTGTCATTTAAATCATAGTTCAAAAGTAAGTGAAAGTAGGCCCATACAATATGCCTGTTGTATGCATAACATACAATATGACCTTAAGATCCATATTGTATTCGGACCTATTCAGACCAATTAAAACATTCGGACCAAAAAAAATTATTTACACCGTCAAATTTGGACGATCGGACGGTCGCTGATCAAAGTAGCGATCTAAGAAGATCACATGAAAAGCCCATAACACAACTTACGATAAAGGCGCCGACCAAAGGCCTACCATAAAAACGCCTACTATTGAACTAGGATTTAAATGGCACCGCAATATTCGGCCGTCCAAACTTAGGGTAAGTCTTCATGTGCCAAAGTAAGGGTTTTTTTCTGTCGTTTTCTTATGAAACTTAGAGCCGTACCGCGTAAGTTTCAACCATACAAAAAAGTAGAAAAAAGGAGAAGTACATTTTGCGTCATCGTCAAATTTAGGATGTACTACATGTTGTCATCTTGTGTTTTTCGACCCACGGCCACGCCAAAAAACGTCATCTTCAAACTTTTATTTAAAACACACTGGCGATGTGTTTCATAACAAAGTATTTTCAAATAACAAATAGGAACAAGTATTCACACGTGTAAAAATTTTTACAAAAATTTCAAACGAATTCAAGCGACGGCGAGAGGTACTATTCGTTATGTTTTTCCGTTTGCGTCCATCAAAGAACATAAATTGTTTTGTTTTGTCGCGTTCCGTTCACGACAATTTTTCAATTCCAACAATTTTCCTTTTCAATCAAGTTCTGTAATTTGATGGTTTAACCATTCTATTTTTCATAATAAAATCTTTCTTTCTTATACGATGCCATTTCACGAAAACGTGAGAAATCTTTGAGGACGCCCCAGCAAATCGCGCACGCCGGCTCTCTCACGCAGCCTCACATTCTCTCTTTTAAAATTCATCACTCCTTAAAACTTGTGATAAACTTAAAAGATAAGATTGTGAAGGAGAAAGATAAGATTGCGAGGGAGGAAAAAAAGATTGTGAGGTATTGATGCCAAAGTGAAATTGGAGAGGGAGTTGCCTCCTTAGCATCTTACCTCACTATGCACCCTGCAAATGAGGTTTAACAAGGATTCAAAACGCGTGGAATTTGCCAATGAGGCAACCGTACAGAAAAGGTAGCGGAAACGACACTTCTTCAGCTATTGATGTCCTCCATGGCAGAGTGTTGGAAGGCTTAACGTCTACAAATGTCACGCAAGGTTATGCGACGTTCAAAGCATTTTTTCACAATTTGGTGCATCATCACAGATTGTACACTGTCGACAACCGTCACGGGCATTGTCGACGTATACAATCATCACGCCTTTAAATGACAACTTTGTTTGTTACACATAAAGACAATTGAAATCCGGGTCTGCGCTAAAAAACAAAATAAGCTCGCTAAGTTACAAGTACATGGAGAATCACCCTTAGGGTATGTCCCTATGTACATGTAACTTAGCAGACTTATATTGTATTTTAGCACAAATCCTGCAAACTCGGTTTTCAAGTATCCCTATATGTAAAAACGAAATTGTTACTTAAATGTGTGACGATTGTATACGTCGACAATGCCCGTGCTACCTATCAACATCTAGAATTTTGCGGATGCACGTTTTTTTTCTGTAACTGCTACTGACGTCGCATATCGTGACATTGTAGACGTAGCGACTTCCAGCCTATGCCATTTCATGGTTGAAGAAGATGTGCTTTGCCTTTGCGTCTCCTGCCTGGTCGACGTGAAATGGCATCAGAAAAAAATCCGTACCGGACGGAAATGAACAAAACAAAAAAAATGTTTACCTTTCCTTGAGCGAATCGTGTAGAAATCGTTAGAAAATTTTGAAAAATTTACGACATGTGCGATTATGTTTTTTTATTTGTTTAGCGAAAATACTTTGATTTAAAATACATCGCCGATGTGTTTTAAATAAAATTTTGAAGATGACGTTTATTAACGTGGTTGTGGGTCGAAAAACACAAAACGACAACATGTAGTACATTCTAAGTTTAGCAATGACGCAAATTGTACTTCTATATTTTTCGATTTCGTTGTACGGTTTTAACTAAGGGTGGCGTTCCATCAAGAAATTATGTAATCGTACGGCCAACTCTTCGGGTTGGGTTAATTGACATGATGTTGCATCACGTAGAGCCTGAAAACCACGTGTTCTAAATTGAGTGGCACCACGTAAACTACGATCCGATATTGAATATCCTTAAGATTTTTAACACCGACAAATTTAACTTCAAATCTTCACTTGCGTACCATGTACCTTAGTAAGAAGTCATCACACGATAAAGCTTTTGTATTTTTTTGCAAACGCCAGTCTTATACGCCAACTCTTTTTTAAGGGTTTATGTTTTTGAACATAACGAAAGTCCTTTGCCAAAAATAGTGTGACGAAAAAATGTTGCCAAAAATAGCACGACGAATGAGCGTGTCAAGATTTTATTTATTTATTTTAGGTTGCATTTTGAAAGGTACATATAATGTGCAAATTTTGTGAATTTTCGTTGGTTGTCCATTGTGACACGTAGCTTGATCGTATTACGTGTCGCGATTCATTTTTTTTCTGTAGGTGACAACCCACCTCTTACACCTACGTTGTCAGCTACAGAGAAAAATAAAGCAAACACCCCGCGAATGAATATCTTACGGTCAGTCTTACCTCACAGACCTTCGAATAGTATTGGCAAGATTCTTTGTAATGTTGTTTCGCGTATAAAAGCAAAATAAGCGGTACGGTTTGGGACGGATATGCGCGGATTTCTGTAAAATACCCCACTTTTTGACTGATGGAACGCTACCTTTAAGGGTACGGCGTTAAGTTTTAGAGGAAAACGACAAAAATAACCCTTACATGGGGACATACCCTAAGTGCTTTCTTCGCCGCTTAAAATATCTTTTCTCCGTAAAGAATTGTCTGGTATTCAATTTGTGAGCGCCAATTGGAAGCTCAGAATCTTACTTTTCAATCGCAACAGTCAGATCGATAAGCCGACAAGCGTGTACGAAGAAAAGATGTTTGAAGTGGCAAAAAAACATCAACACTAATAGAGATACACAATGTACTGTAGCTATTCTGTCGCCACATTCCCATCCAATGAAAGGTCACAGCGGTGGAAAAAATAAAATAGCAACAATAAATTAAAATAAAAAAATTAATAGTGTGGAAGATACAGGCTATTGGACAAGGAACCGTCCGGCTTCGACGATTCTGGTCCACAAATTTATGGCCTTTAATTAATAATTGTCTCTATCCGTAACAGTAATTAAATTTTGTAATACGGTATGGTACACCCTAGTAACCGTATTTTAAACATTCTAGACAACAAACGTACAGTCCATAATAATGTTCTGCCAAAAAAGACGAAATGCCATTGGTTAAAGTATTTTTCGTCCAATGGAAAGCCGCCGTTGACGTTGACGTTCGTCAAAGCTCGGCGTGATTTCATTAGTTTAAAAAGAAACCGTACATTTTAGTGCAGATTATGATGTTCAATCGAGGCCCATCGTACGATGACGTCACCTGCTGGACAGTCTCACATTAATTACACCGTGAATCGCTATTAGCGTTAAGAAATAATTAGTGTAAAATCAAAATTAGTGTTATCAACTTTAATTTGGATTTTTCCCGTTTAGACAAAAAAGCTTTTACTCTAATACTAATACAAGACAAAATGAGCCCGTTACACGGGCGAGTTTCGTGTTGTGTGTGTTTATGCTTGTATACAATTTTTAGCCATTGTAATGGTTTGAGCCATAATTGTCCAATTTGTACGGATTTGGATTTTTTTCCGATTTTAACGTAGTATTCGCGACTTTTATACTTTTTTTAAAATCCGTTTAGTTTCCGCTGTACAAACATGTACAAAAATATACGGAGAGCGTAATCATAGAAAATCCTTAAAAAATCTTAAGATGTACGGAAAATTAACAGAAATGTACAGTAATGTACGGAAAGTGTACCATACAAAACTTAATGGTACGACAATTTTTTGGTAGTCGTACTCAAATATAAAGGAATGTACGACAATGTACCTTAAAAACCCTAAAATCCACCCTTTAATTACCCTAATATGTACGAAAATGTACGACCACTGTACGTAACTGCACTAAAAATGTAGCGTAGCTCTATTGAAATATACGGGACTGTACGGAAATGAACCCTACAAATCCTAAAATATATAGCCTTAACATGTACGCAAACTACGGACGATGTACTTACATGTATGAAAAGTGTGGGGCAGCTATACTCAAACATACGGAATGTAAGAAAATGTACTCTAAAGCCCTAAAAATCCTAAAAATAACCATTAAAGGTGCAAAGTGTAGGGACATCGTCAGGAAATGTACTGCTACATAGGCAGATTCGCATTTTATAACATTTTATTCAACGTTAAATGCGTATCGTGCATAGTATTTACTCGTTTGTTTCGTGCCTATTATGCGCACGGGACATTTATGGTCAATATGCACGCTATGCGTCATTTTTGGCGGACCACACTTACTTTTAACGACGCGTTTTTAGGGGTCGGTACGGCTGGTATTCTTTGCTGGGGATTGTTGGCAACTTTAGATTGTGCCAGCGGTACGGCGGTCCGTACCGCGACCCACGGCAACGCTACATTGTGAATCGTTATTAGTGTCAAAGTCACTAATTTGGGTTTTTAAAATTTTGATTTTTTTCCTCAAATAGGATTAGATTATTTTTATTTTTCTTTGATGTTAATTAAGGAACCGTTTAAAATAGGGTAAAGAACGAAAATACAATAAGATCTAAATAGTGTGGTGTACAGTCGATGTCTGACCCTACGTAAATGTACTTGTCTAAGTGAAAATTTTACAAAAAATGAATTAAATCATATGCTCACGCATAAGAGCGTGCGCTAAAAAAACGGGATTAAAACGGGATTATGATGACACGTAGATTAGTCTGACATGTACGGATATTTAATTTTCACGACGGCGTACGGTTTCTAATATCTTGTACAAATACATATATTAATGTATATAATCGTACGGCGAATATTCCATTTTTGTTGTTCCCAAATTAGCATTAAGCCGAAATTATAATACACCTTTAAAAAAAAAAAAAACAAATTCTTAATTAACATCAATTACAGTAAATTTTCTTCAACAATATTTATACTTTAATAACATTAATAACGATTCTCGGTGTACATTGTGCCAGTCGTACGGCGGTTCGTACCGGGACGCACGGCAATGCTACATTGTGCCAGCGGTATGGTTGTCTTTACCGCGACACAGGCAACACTACACCGCCAATCGCTATCAGAGTCAATGATTAAATAGCGTCAAAAAACAATTAGTGTTATTGTTTCTAATTTAGTACATGAGACGTGGCAGATTATGGTCCATGTACTTAAATAGCGTTATTAATTGTATTTCAGGTTTTTTTTTTTGAAAAAAGGGCACCGAATTGGCCTTGTATACTCTAATAGCGATTGACGGTGTACATTACACCGCGAATCGTAATTAGAGTAAATTACTCTAATTAGGTCGCTCGAAATTTCGATTCTATCACATCAAATAAAGTAAACAATTCTAATTTTTTTGTCGTATTAAATGCAAACGGACAAAACATAGCGACTTCCGTACTTTCTTTTGTCTTTGAAAATCGTGTGAAATACTTCAAAAATTACGGCACGTGCGAATATGTGTTCCTATTTGTTTACATAAAATCCCTAGTTTTAAATCACATCGCGTATGTGTTTTAAAGATAAGGTTGAAGATGACGTTTTTTGTCGTCGAAGTGGGTCGAAAAACACAAGACGACAATTTTTCGTACATCCTAAGTTCGAGGGTGACGCAAATTGTACTCTACAAATTTGCGATTCCTTTGTACGGTTGGAACTTAGGCAGTACGACGCTAAGTTTTACAGGAAAACGACAGAAAAAAACCCTTACTTATGCACATGGGGACACACCCTTAGTGTTCATAATTTCAGCGCCGATAACTATTACCCACATAACCCAATATAGAGTACTTAAATAAATTGGAGTAAACTTCCTCTATGAAAAAGTTCTATCACATATATTAGAGTTCATTACTCTAATTGATTTTTTCTGGTTTTTTTACTCTAATTTTTTCATTACTCTAATTACAATTCGCGATGTAGCGGTACGGTGGTCTGTATACCGACGGTTGTCAGTGAAACATTACGCCAGCCGTACGGCGGTCTGTACACCGACGGTTGTCAGTGTAACATTACGCCAACCGTACGGCGGTCTGTACATCGACGGTTATCATTGTAGCATTATGTCAGCCGTATGGAAATCTGCAGAGCGACGGTTGGCAATTTTATATTACGCCATCCGTACGGCGCCCTATAATGCGACGGCTAGCAATTTTATTTTACGCCATCCGTACGGCTCTCTATAGTGCGATGGTTGGCAATTTTATACTACGCCATCCGTACGGTGCTCTTTAGTGCGACGGTTGGCAATTTTATACTACGCTAGCGGTTCGGTGGTCCGTACTGCGGACTGTCGCAAAACAACGTCACAATGTGCCCGCGGTACGGTAGTATGTACTGCCGACGCACGACACCGTAACATTGTGCCTGCGGTACGGCGGTATGTATTGCCGACGCACGGCACCGTAACATTGTGCCTGCGGTACGGCAGTATGTACTGCCGACGCACGACACCGTAACATTGTGCCTGCGGTACGGCGGTATGTACTGTCGACGCACGGCACCGTAACATTGTGCCTGCGGTACGGCAGTATGTACTGCCGACGCACGATACCATAACATTGTGCCTGCGGTACGGCAGTATGTACTGCCGACGCAGAACACCGTAACATTCTGCCTGCGGTATGGCGGTATGTACTGCCGACGCACGGCACCGTAACATTGTGCCTGCGGTACGGCAGTATGTACTGCCAACGCACGGCAACGTTACGTCGTGCCAGCGGTACGGCGGTCTGTACCGTTGACGCACGGCAATATTTCATTACGCCATCCGTACGACAATCTGCACATCGACGGTTAGGAACGCAATAAACAATATGGCAATCCGTACTGCGGACGAACAGAAAACGGACACACTGCCTATATAATGCTTTCCAGAAGGGCGTCTGAAAGACTCTTATTTATAAACTGATCTCTAATTTGGGTAAAAATCCGCCATGGAGATTCATACACTAAAATAGGTACGAGTACAAAATCTGACAAATTGTACACCGTCGCGTGATTATGACGTTTGCACGCGTCGGTTTGTGAAAACGCAGTTTCCTTTCAACGCTAATCAGTGACACGTGTTACTGCCGTTCAGTTACAATATCTGTAATTTACCAATTATAAACGAGTGAACGACATTGTTAACTCTAATAAGATCGTAGATGGTCTCGTTCATTACCTTAAATTTACATTAATAAGGTCCTCAAACTCTAATAACGTCGCTATTAAGCTGTTTTATTAGAGTTAATTGACATTAATATTGTGTCTTAACTCTAATAAGGTTGCTTTTAAGTGAGGAAGTTTAAAAACTAACAGGTAATAGAGTTAATGTTAACTCTAACTGGGTCAACTGTTGAAAAGAGGTAATTAATAGTTCACTTCCCTATTTTAGTTTTGTTTTAAAGAAAGAGAGTGAGGATCAAAGGCGCGCCATTGCTGCCGCCATATTTAGAAAGTGGCAGTTTTTGCAGTTAAGGGTTTGAAGGAGTGAATTTTCGTTGGAATAATCTCAATTCTGTGTTATAATTACAGTTAATTGAGATTATTTTGTCGAATTATCGCTGCAATAATCTCAAACTCCTGGAATAATTACATTTAAATTCCATTACTTGCTCTGGTAGATGCTAGAATAATCTCAATTGTTACAGCAAGTGAGCAAATATTAACCATTTAATGTCTATAACATTGACTTGCCGTCATTGTG
>JBBHKE010000817.1:30190-88316 GCA_037447655.1 Zygnema cylindricum | reverse complement strand
TCGGATTTTTCCAGTGGCTGCGGAAAATGTGAACAAGGCCTTTGTTTCCTTTATGGACCTTTCTCGAAGCCGGTTTATGTGGGTGAAAATGGGGGTTATGAAATCAGTGCCGTCGGAGCTAAATGCCAAATTCCCGATTGCCTCAACGACCCCCATTTGACCGGAGCCCATGGCACAAAATACGACTTTAATGGAATTCCTGACAAGAGTTTCGCTCTTATTTCCGACAAAAACATCCAAATTAACATGTATATGGTTGGGTATTACGACACTCGAACGGAATCCGGTTCCGCTCTTCACAACGGAAAAGCGATCCGCACATGGATCCGTCAGTTGGGAATAGTGTGGACTTTTGAGGGAGTTGAGCACAAGCTTCGTCTTGTAGCGAGAGCAGGGGGAGAGTTAAGCAGAGGGGAGGGATTTCTGGAGAAGGCGGAACTAGATGGAGAGGTTTTGCCAAGAATGACGGTGGGAGAGGAGGCCGAGCTGGCGGGAGGGTTGACTTTTGGTTTGGAGGGATATGAGAAGGAGGGAGAATACGATGTTGACTTTTATTCGGTCGAAATTGCGGGTCTTTTGAATATGGATATGCGTCTGCGTGTGGCCAATCCTCTATTGCAAACACCTGAGGAAGTTTACGTCCATATTAGTGTGGCATTCAACTCCCTCAAGGTAAGAAATTCCACTCTTATTGAAGGTTTGGTTTATTGTTTTTTTCATATGGTTTGGTTTCTGTTTGGTTTTTCTATGTTGGTTTTGTTCGTCTTGTTGAGAGATAATTTCGGGGTTGAAAACTGCAAAAAAAAGGATGTGAGAAGGGTTATTGAATGACTTAATTAGAGTAGATGACTTACAATGTTTGTTCCTTTATTCTGTTCCTCCTTTTTCCTTTGCAGAGGACTTCGTCTATCCATGGAGTTTTGGGACAAACTTACCTCGAAAGTCACGAGAAGAGGGCGGAAGAGTTCTCCGAGATTACGACATCCACTTTGAAGCCCATTATTGCGGATGGAGAGAGTGGAAAGGGATTTTTGGATGGAAATATGGAGGACTATATTGTGAAGAATGTGTTATCCACGGAGTTCAAGTTTTCAGCTTATGTTGAGGAACCTTCCAACCATGAAATTGAAGCAATTTAAGGAAATTAGTATCAGAAGTTTTCAAAATTGTGTTTGGAGGGTTTTTTTGTTTTTGTATAAGTATTGTTGGGAATCTTCCGAAATTGGGAAGGATTTCTTAAAAAGTGGGATTTATTTAGAAATTGTGGTGTACAACTAAATTGATGATTCGATAAAGGGAAAAATTGTGATTTAAAGGTCATAGATTATTTGTAATTGAATGCCAGGTGGGTGTATGGACATTTGGAAATTCAAATGTCTTGTGATAAGTGGATATCATTTTATTTTATTTTTTTCTCCGAAATTTTTTCAGAGTTTCCCTTTCATTTTCTAGTTGGGAAATCTAAGTGAGGATAAAATGGAAGGAAAGTAAGTAGATGTAAGAAAAAGAGATAGATCTCTTGGTAGTTGTGAAAGTGTGAACATATAAAGGAAAATCATTTAGATTTTGGAGGACAGTTTTATGTATATGTGTACACACATTTACAAAAGGAAAGCATGGGTTTCTTGATGGAAAGAAAGCTCTTTAATGATGCCTTGATTTTTAAATGTTCATTTTTTTATTGGGTACTATTGGATATTAATTGGCCTTGTTTTGCCTTCAAGGAGAATACTTGTTGTGATCATTTTCATAAGACATATTTCTTAAGCTTTACACCAATTTGTTTTTTTTTTTTTTTTTGGAAAATCTTTTATTTCTCAGCAGAATTAATTTGAAACGAAGAGATGAAACGAAGAGGCTTTCTCATTTGTTACAGATGATTGTAAATAAAAGAGGAGCAGCCAGAAAATAAAGAAATTCTCAAAAGATTTGTACTACCTATTCAAAAATTTCAGAAATTTTGTGTTTCTCGAAAATGTTGAAGTATTGGAAGTTAATAATGTCAATATTCTTCAATTGGGGACAAACTATTTGACCCAGAGTTTCAAAAAATCGATATAAAAACAGTTCAATTTGACTCACTAATTACCAAATGCCAGATTTTGCAAGAACTCAGTTTTGAATAAATTTAGTAAATGGGAATGAGAAATTTGCGAATATATTTTAAGCATGCAAATAATTATATCATTACACATTATGGATATTGCTGCTCACAGTTTTTGATCTTTTGAGATTTTTTTTGTGAACTTAACGTAATGTTTGGTTAGAATCATGTAAGATTTTCCAAATCTTTCCAAGATTTTTCAAATCTATCCAAGATTTGTGGACTAACAATTCAGAAAAAAACAAATGTATAGAGTTGCCGACGCCTCCAACACTAAATATTGATAAAATTCTCAGAAGTAAATCGCGAGATTTGAAAGTTCCTACTCTTTTTCACAATCTTTTTATTAAAACGGTACTTGATAATTTATTCTGCCAGTAACGACAACTTCTCCACTTTGAAAAATTGGTAACTTTTTTTTCTTTAAGCGTTGTTGGTTGTTTCCTTCGCCTCATATTTTTCCGATTAAAAAAATGTTTGTTAGTTTTTTTTGTTTTCAGGCTGTTAATCTCCTCCTACCGAAATTTAGGGTGTGCTCCCATGTGTTAAAGTAAGGGTTTTTTCTTGTCTTTGTCGTCCAAAACAGAACCTGCGGCGATAAAATCTTATGCCGTACAAAAAAAACGTGAAACCATACTACAATTTGCTTCATCGTTTACAACCGTCACAAATTGTACCCACGTCTACAGCCGTCACATTGTAAAGTACACCGTGAATCGCTATTAGCGTCAATGTTTTTATGGTCTCTTAAAACATCATTTCTCCGTACACACATGTCGGATTCTGGATCTGACGGTTGCGATTGAAAGGTAGCATTCTCAGCTTTCGATTGGCGGTCTCAAATTAAAAATCCGACAAGTGTGTACGGAGAAAAGGTGTTTTAAGTGGCGAAAAAAATATCAACACTAATAGCGATATGCGGTTTTTGTAGCTGAGAGAATCGTACGGCAAGAAAATCCACATTTCATCTTGTACCCTCCAAAAATTTGAGACGCCGAGGGAAGAGAAGAGAGAGGAGAGGCTCTGACCGAGAATAAAAGAAGAGAGGGAGAGAGAGAGAGAGGGAGAGAGTGGGAGAGAGAGAGAGAGGGAGAGAGGTAGAAAGAGAGAGAGAGAGAGAAAGAGAAAGAGAGAAACTATGGCTGCTCGTTGGTCCCCCTTCAGTATTCTCTTTCTCACAGTGATGCTGATTCTGTCCGTACTGTTGGTCGGCGCACGTGCGGATCCTGCCATTGTCGGCCAAAAGTTGACGGGCGTCAAGGTCGACTTGACGGGCGCCAAGCCCGTGTTTGTGAACGGCGCCAGAGTGACACGTCAGCAAAAGTCCATCAAGCAACTCATCGAGGAGATGGACTCCACATAAACCGGCGGACTTTCCGGCGGACATTCCGGCGCACTTTTCGGCGGACTTTCCGCCGGAAATTTTCTGCAGACTTTCCGGCGGATATTTTCGGTGGACTTTCGGCGGACATTGCGGCGGACATTGCGGCGGACATTGCGGCGGACATTGCGGCGGATCTATTGGCTGGACCTTTGGACGGATGTGGTTAGAGGATGTTTGTCGGATTCGATGGCGGATGCTCCAACGAATATGTCGGCGGATTTTCCGGCGGGAATTCCGGGAGGTCTAGGAAATGTCTGGAAAAATCGATATGTGGAAGAATATGAAATCTTAGTTTTTTTTCTAAATAAAGACAAACGATGTTCTTTTTCCATTTTTTTTTTTTTTGGTTAAAGACAAAAGATGGGTTCTTTGTGCAGGAAAATACATGTGTGGATTTTTTTTTAAAGGGTTTATTTTAATTTTGGGTTTGGAATATTAATATTTAGGGGTGGATTTTTTTTTTAGGATGCCCCTTTTTGACGGGCAGTATTATATAATAATATAAATATGTTGCTGGACGTTTTTTTTGTTTTCAGGCTGTTAATCTCCTCCTACCGAAATTTAGGGTGTGCTCCCATGTGTTAAAGTAAGGGTTTTTTCTTGTCTTTGTCGTCCAAAACAGAACCTGCGGCGATAAAATCTTATGCCGTACAAAAAAAACGTGAAACCATACTACAATTTGCTTCATCGTTTACAACCGTCACAAATTGTACCCACGTCTACAGCCGTCACATTGTAAAGTACACCGTGAATCGCTATTAGCGTCAATGTTTTTATGGTCTCTTAAAACATCATTTCTCCGTACACACATGTCGGATTATGGATCTGACGGTTGCGATTGAAAGGTAGCATTCTCAGCTTTCGATTGGCGGTCTCAAATTGAATATCCAACAAGTGTGTACGGAGAAAAGATGTTTTAAGCGGCTAAAAAAACATTGACGCTAATAGCGATTCACAGTGTAGCGATTTCGTTATCGAACATAGGAACTCTCTGAGAAGCTGTACGAAGAATCTTCACAAAAAACAAAGTAGCAAGACTAAGTTAAGGTTACATGGGAACACACCCTTCGTTATTAATTAGCTGTCTCGGTTCAGATTATCTACGTAAAAAAATGGACTGCAATTACGGATTATATTCTATTACAATTTGGCAACAATATGCAAAATAAGCTATATAGAATAAGTAGCATTATATAAAATAAGTGATATAATGTAAAACAAGCAACATCACATAAACTAAGCAACATTACCAAATGTTTTTCCTGCTGCTATGTGTTTCGTACTTTATATTCTTGTTTCTGTTACTAGTAAATCAACGCCCGTTACACGGGCAAGTACCCTGTTCAGTTTATCACGCCTGTTTTTCATGCCCTTTTTTCATGCCCTTTTTTCATGCCAATTTTTCATGCCCTTTTTTCATGCCAATTTTTCATGCCCGTTACAAAAACGAGCACCAGTACCTTTTCCCTGGATGGATGGTCCTGTACATTTTCCTGTAGTCGTTCGTAAAGACAATTGACGGCAACGTAACATTGTGCTTGCGGTACGGCCGACGCACGGCACCGTAACATTGTGCCTGCGGTACGGCGATATGTACTACCGACGCACGGCACCGTAACATTGTGCCTGCGGTACGGCGGTATGTACTGCCGACGCACGGCACCGTAACATTGTGCCTGCGGTACGGCGGTATGTACTGCCGACGCACGGCACCGTAACATTGTGCCTGCTGTACGGCGGTATGTACTGCCGACGCACGGCACCGTAACATTGTGCCTGCGGTACGGCAGTATGTACTGCCGACGCACGGCACCGTAACATTGTGCCTGCGGTACGGCAGTATGTACTGCCGACGCACGGCACCGTAACATTGTGCCTGCGGTACGGCTGTATGTACGGCCGACGCACGGCACCGTAACATTGTGCCTGCGGTACGGCGGTATGTACTGCCGACGCACGGCACCGTAACATTGTGCCTGCGGTACGGCGGTATGTACTGCCGACGCACGGCACCGTAACATTGTGCCTGCGGTACGGCAGTATGTACTGCCGACGCACGACACCGTAACATTGTGCCTGCGGTACGGCAGTATGTACTGCCGACGCACGACACCGTAACATTGTGCCTGCGGTACGGCAGTATGTACTGCCGACGCACGACACCGTAACATTGTGCCTGCGGTACGGCAGTATGTACTGCCAACGCACGACACCGTAACATTGTGCCTGCGGTACGGCGGTATGTACTGCCGACGCACGACACCGTAACATTGTGCCTGCGGTACGGCAGTATGTACTGCCGACGCACGACACCGTAACATTGTGCCTGCGGTACGGCAGTATGTACTGCCGACGCACGACACCGTAACATTGTGCCTGCGGTACGGCAGTATGTACTGCCGACGCACGACACCGTAACATTGTGCCTGCGGTACGGCAGTATGTACTGCCGACGCACGACACCGTAACATTGTGCCTGCGGTACGGTAGTATGTACTGCCGACGCACGGCAATGTTAGATTCCGCCAGCAGTACAGCGGTCTGTACCGCTGACGCACCGCAATATAACATTACGCCATCCATACGGCGGTCTGCACATCGACGATTGGCAACGCTATAAACGGTACGGTCGTCCATACTGCGGACGGATAGAAAACAGACACAGCGCCTTTATAAGGCTTTCCGGAAGGGCGTCTGAAAGACTCTTATTTATATATTGATAACCGGAGCATTATCTAATGTTTTGTGTCAGGAAATGTATTATCACGATAGATATGATTTTTGATATTCGGGACCAACAAAGATTTCCGCGATATGTTTAATGGGAGATGGGGTCCGTACAACTTTAGTACGAAAAGAAAGCACAAAAACGCACGGAGGAATCGCCTTAGGGGGGTGTTTTTTTGACAATTTAATCCGTACATAGATGTTTATAGTATCGGCCCGATCACTCATCGTGATATACTGTAATACTTTACCGGTATGGGCATTTTATATATACCGAACCGATATATACATGTCATCGTAAGACAAAATAAAGTATGTAATGAATTTCGGCGAGAGGCTCTCGATACACAACCCTACTGTAACATTTTTTCTAGTGTTGTGTATCGGCAAGAAATTTATCGCGATTACACCGATACCGATAGTTATCGGTTATCGAACAGTTAGGGGTCCCTATATTTTGCTCCGAAACCAACAAATTCCTTATCGCCCATAAGTGGAAAAAATACAGTACACTATATAATAGTACTTTATAATATATTATATTATATTAATCCCTATGTATAGCGTGGCATGCCATGTGTAGCAATCTGTTCTGTAGTGTTGGGTATCGAGGACCATTTGCCAATATTCAATATGTATCGAATTTCAAGTACCCGATAATCGATATACCGCTTCCATATATCGAAAAGTTAAATATCGCTATATATCGCCAATATATCGGCGATATATTATATCGCCGATATATAAAAATTTTTTTATATATATATATATATATATATATATATATATATATATATATATATATATATATATATATATATATATATATATATAACTATTCTTGCTACAAAATTTTTGATGAGTTTTCCAACTTTACTGTTTCCATATCCGAAAGAAGTCCAGTGTCATTATCCTCTTCACCTCCCATACTGCCTCCCATCTCGTGGGAATCCATGGAAAAAAATAAAAATGTAACCTTTCTATAATGCTAGTCTCTAGAAATGGATAAGCTATAGTGGCTACCAATCTGCTTGCAGATTTGTAGGTATTCTTGCTTAAAAGCCTAAAACGAACAGTCTGCATTTTTTTTTTTCAAATCATACTTTGACTAAATTATTGCAAACTTTTCGTATGTGAAGTTCTTTACGTACTAAATAAGTAATTGTATAAATTACAAAATTAGTACTTTTTTGTCGGTTACATTTTGCGGCGCCTACCTTTGAAGTCACAGAACGAAAATCACGTTGTACGTGGCGTATCAGACACTTTGTCTTTTTCGCTAAAATACTTTATTAGGGTGAACTTCCATTAGAAGAAAAGTGGGGTTGTTTACTGGACGTCGTACTATTTCGTACAGATTCGTACCATCTTTTTTTTTTGTCAGACGAAACATGACAAAACATAACGAAACATAATAGCTAGATGGCTCCAATATTATAGGCGTATGTATCGAGCGTTGGATGCCTCACTTTTTTAGATTCGTGAAGCAATCGCGCACATCGTCTAGTGTGAAGTGACTCTCCTCGGCGAGGAGAGCTTCTTCACCATTGTCGCGTACCATTGGTACACGTAATTAGTAAAAAAACCATCCGATGAGAAACGAACACGTTGTACACGCCATGTGCCTTCCGCCATGGTGTATGCAGGTCGACCGAAATGTCGTCGCACGCTCCTTTTGACATCCGCCGACCTTCAAAGTTTGTTGCGCCTTTTTGCCATTCTGTTTCGAAATTTTGATTTTCAATTTCAGAATTAAAATTTGGTCGCAAATTTTTTGTACGAATCGTTAACTACCTCCGCTCGTACAAATATTATGTTTTTCAGTATGAAGAATATCTTTAGATTTATAAAATCTGAAAACTAGCCTACGTGGCGCCAATCATAATTGAGAAACAATGATTACTGGCACGACATAATGGAGCGCCGTGCGAATAAACACTATAAATAGATGTCTCTGCATGTTTACTGGGACCGCCTAATGGAGAAGTCCGCCACGTCAATTAGTTTTCACATTTTTAAAAGCAAAAAATATTCTTCAAACTGAAAACATGTACGTAACATTTGTACGAGCGGAGGTAGTTAGATTTGTACGAAAATTTTGCGACCAAAATTTTATTTTGAAATTGAAAATCAAAAAAGGCGCCGCAAACTTTGATGGTCAACTACTGTCAGAAGGAGCATGCGAAGATATTTCGGTCGACTTGCATACAACGTGGTGGATGGCACATGGCGTGTACGACGTGTTCGTTTCTCATCGCCCATTCGTGGTGGATACTTTTTTTTTTCACGTGTACCAATGGTACGCGACCAGTGTGAAGAAACTCTCCTCGCCGAGGAGAATCTCTTCACACTAGACGATGTGCGCGATTGCTTCACGAATCTAAAAAAGTGAGGCATCCAACGGTCGATACTTACGCCTATAATATTGGAGCTATCCAGTTAACATGTTTCGTCATGTTCCGTTTGACAAAAAAAATTTTGGTACGAAGTTGTACAAAATTGTACGGCGTCCAGTAAACAACCCCACTTTTCCTCTAATGGAAGTTCACCGTTATATAAATTATTAAATTTAAAAAATACTGTATATCGCGATGATTTATGTTGGTCCCGGTACGATATATCTCCCGGTACGAGGAGTCTGCTCGAATGATATTCAATATATCGAATATCGAAATTATAGCGATATGAATATACCCGATGGCCAACACTACTGTTCCGTATGTTGTACAACGGAATAGTGACGGTTCAGTACAACGGTTTAAACCGTACATTCGAACGGTTTTAATCTTACATTTATCGGTACTGGTGTTATCGCGATAGGTGATAACACCAGTGTCGATACATGGTGCCAATATATCGATTATCGGCAAGCCAAAAAAAAGTACATATTGACCAGAGGTCGCAAAAGTCAAAAAAAATCATACCCGAAACCGACCGTTTTTTTTTTTTCAAAAATCGCAGTCGGGGAAGTAAGTGGAGGAGACTGTCATCAAAGTTCGCCCGGACACGCGGTTTGCCATTTTATCGCGCTCAACCCTCATTCCGAAACTGCGTGCCGCCTCCGCACAAGAAATAGTGTGGCTCATCGCCATCGCCACGGCACACATGACCAAGCTCCAACCAAGTTTGGGAGATAGATTCGCCTTAGCCATCTGGGTCTTTTTTCTCCTATCTGTCTCTCTTAGAATCACTATACTTAATGAACAAATGTTTGAAAGCTTTCAAGTTTTGAGCCGGTTTCCCTCTAGGCTGTTGTAATAGTGAATATACTCTTAGAGAGATGTTTTTCTTCGGTAGTTTTCCCCTCCGTCCCAAGTCAGTATTTAAAAGAAGTTGCTGCGAGGGTGGAGCCGCAGCTTGTCGCAGGGATTGCCGCCACTGAAACGTGAGAGGAACCATCGCACGCTCCAGATCTGTCGCTGCCTAGATCGACGGCTGTAAGCGCGTATTCGGCTGCGGCGCCTCTCTGCCTGGCTGTGACGTGACGTGTGGCGGGTTCACAATTCCGAATCGAGGAACGCGGCGAATTGCGGTGGACGGCGGAAAAGGCGCACTGCAGCACCGCATGCGACTGTACTGGAGCGCTTCCTGGAAAGTACGCTTCCGTGTACGGAAGCTGGACTGGTCTGAAATTGACCTTTGTGCACACGCGTGCGACGTGACCAGACTGCCATTCGACCAAATTGCGAACCGTCATCGACCGCGTTACGACTCTCGCACTCTTGGAAGACTCGAACTGAATCCAATTCCGTGGTTAGGGTCATATCGAACGGAGATAAGCAAATTCCTCGCCGGTTGACAAAAGTGTACGGTTAAATCCTTGAGAGTACGGTACACCGCGCATCGTTATTAGTGTCAAAGTTTAAATAGTGTGTAAGTAAATATACCGTCATTGACGCTAATTAAGAATTTGAAAATTAAAAATAAAAAGGTTTATTCTAATTTCAGTGTTAACGCTAATTTGGAACAGCAAAAATGGAAAATTTTCTGTACGATTATATACATTATTATATGTATCCGTACAAAACATAAAAAATCGTACACCGTAGTGAAGTTAAAATATCCTTACATGTTAGACTAATTTACGTGTTAGACCAATCCCGTTTTTTTAGCGCACGTTCCTATGCGTACGCGTCCGACTTAATTCATTTTTTATAAAAATTTCACTTTAAAAGGTACATTTATGTACGATCTGACATCGACCGTACATCACGCTATTTAGATCTTATTGAACGTTAGTTCTTTACGCTATTTTGTACGGTACCTTAATTAACGTCAATGAAAAATTAAAATCATGTATCCTATTTGAGGAAAAAAATCAAAATTTTAAGAACCCAAATTAGTGACTTTGACACTAGTAACGATGCGCGGTGTACCTCTGTCCTAAAAACGGATAGTACATCGGGGACTTAGGGTGCGTCTCTATGTACTTCAAACTTAAGGAATTTACTTTGTTATTTAGCGCAGATCCGGCAGACTCGGATTTCGGGTGTCCTTATGTGTACCAAACGAATTTGTCACTTAAGGGCGTGACGATTGTATACGTCGACAATGCTCGTGACGGCTGTCGATAGTGTACAATCTATGATGACGCACCAAATAGTGCAGTTTGAAGGAGAGAATGCGAGGCGGCATGTGCAACTTGCTGCGGTGCCCTCAAAGATTTCTCAAGATTTCGTGAAATGGCATTGTAATTTTCAGACCCTTGGAATGGAATCAGTCATGTGTTTTAAAGAAATTTTGAAGATGACGTATTTTGGCGTGGCGGTGTGTCAAAGAACACAAAACGACTACATGTAGTACATCTAAAATCCTATGATGTCGCAAAATGTACTTCTCATTTTTTCTATTTTTTTGTACGTTTGAAAATTACGCGGCACGGCTCTAAGATATAAAGGAAAACGACAAAAAAAACCCTAAAGACGCACGCTTAGAGGATGTTTTTCGTCTAATTTTAGTTATGTTTGGTTGTTGGGCCATTTACGTTTTCGAAATTTGTTGGGTCTTTCCTTAGGTATTGGTTGATTCTTTGGGTGTTTTTGTTGTAACTTTCCAATTTATGTGTGTTCGTTGTTTTTGCCTTGCTTATCTTTTTTGTTTGCTTCCCTCCACATGTAGTTTTTCAATTTTACAATTGTTACCCTTTTTTGTTCTAATGGCCTCAAATGGTTTACCACCGCGCTTTTTAATAAAGTCAGTGTTTTCTAATCATACGTATTACAAAATCAAGCACGTACAACCAATAAGTCACGCAAGTCGACTCCAAAATATATTCTAAGCCCATGCCTCCACGTGCCAAAGTAAGGGTTTTTTTTTCCGATTTCTTAAAAACTTAGCATCGTGCCGCTTACATTATAACCGTACGAATAAGTGAAAAAGTAAGTATAATTTGCCTCATCTTCATGTTTAGAGTGTACAACATGTTTTCATCTTGTGTTTTTTGACCCACATCCGCGTCAAGAAACGCCATCTTTAAACCTTACCTTACTCTACAAAACAAAAACTAGCTTTGCATGTGTCAAAAGTTTTCAAAAAAATCAGACGGTTTTAAACACGAGGAATGTTTTGGTTGTTTGCTTCTAGTATGGATTTTTTTTTGCAGGGGTCTCAAGATTATAATGCCATCTCGAGACGACTCGACAAGAAAGGCAAAGACAAAGGCATCCTCTCGAACCATGGACAACAAAGGGTTGGAGGGATCGACATCTAAAATGTCACCAAGGGACTTTCGATGTCAGTAGCACAAACAAAAAGTGGGGTGCAACAATACACATTGTTGATGTTGCCAACTACCACAAGAATGGTCGACGTATACAATTGTCACAAACTTGAGAAATAACTTGGCTACTTTGCATTGAGACATTTGAAAACCATTTACGGAGAATCTTTGCTACAATACAACGTAAGTTTGCTAAGGTACAAATACATGGGGACGTTGCCAAAGACTATGCGCCCTTGTGATAAAGTAGGGGATTTTTTTCTATCATCTTTCTCTATAATTGAAAACCGACGAAAAAAAAATGAGTTGTACGAAAAATGTGTAAAAACCAATATACAATTTACGTCATCTTGAAACTCAAAACGTACTCCAATTTGGCGATTTTATCTTTTCGACCCATTACTACATTATGTGAGCTCATCTTCAAAATTTTATTGAAATTGACTCGCGATTCAATTTTATTAGAAGTAACAATTGAGCGATGAATAGGAAAACGTTGTCACACGTCACACATTTTTTTAAGTTTTCTGCATGAGGGAGAGTACAAGGTAATTTTTACCTTGCTCGTCAAGTGCATATACATAGGAAAATGACGAGCATGTACAGAAAAAAAATGTAGGGCTCTCCGACCTCCACTTTTCATTCTTGGGTCCCACTATACATCTCACTATGCCGCTCCCGTCTCCTTTTTCTTGGTATAAAGTAAAGCAATACAGTTATGAAATTAAATATATGTTTTTTTTTTTTATACCTTGTATCGTAGTTTGATTGCACATCAAGTGATAAAAGATGAAGAAAACAAATAGGGAAGAAATGCTGGAAGATTTTAGTAATAAAAACATCACAAAGTGATAATGACTTCACAATTTCACAAACCGGTATACAAAATTGACGTGTTTTGTATAATGGTGTAAAGATTGACGCTTTCGTAGGTAAGTCTCAACCCAACAAATAATAAATAAATTATAAATTATGAATGAATAATCAGTAAACAATAATATTATAGTAATATCGAAAATGAGCAAAAGCTTATTTGCTTCTGCCATTCGATGATTCTCTTCTTCTTTACGAATTACATTTCCCGTTTGCCTTGCAGCGTCCACACTCTCTTACATGATTTTGAATGAGTTTGAACTCCATACTGCGTCCATTGCGTTTTTTTATAACATTAAGTATACATCGAATAGCCAATGCTCTGCCTTGGGCAAATTTTATTTCTACTCGTACTTGATAATACTTTTCTAAAACCATTACAAGTTTTACCCACGTTTATAACCATCATGGTTTAAGTAACGATTCCATATTTGCACATTCGAATGCTCTACAAATTAGTACGAAGTATCTCCGCTAAAATCCGGAGTTACATGTCAAAATTTCGATTACATGGGCACACATTCTAAAAGTGCGTCCCCATGTGCCCAAACAAAGGTGTTTTGTCGTTTTTCTCAGAAAAGTAGCATCATAACGGGAAAATTAGAACCGTACGAAGAAATTGACAAAACTGAAAGTACAATTTGGGTTAACTTTGAAGTTAAAATGTACTACATGTTTTGCTTTTTGTTTTTTGGCCCATGTCCACGCCATGCTGTCATTTTCAACATGTATATGAAAAATCCATTTATCAACACTCCCAAAATTGGGAAACACTTTTGCACATTTCAGATAATTTCAAATATAATTGACGAAAAGCACACGATGTTTTTTTAGTTTTGTCGAGTTGCGTCTAGTAGGGATGCTTTCTTATGCACCGGTTTCAAGATTTCAATGTCATTTCACGTCGACCGAATAGGAGAGTGCAATTTTGTGTCCTCCATTGGACTACAGAATTCAAAAGCCTCTAGGTAGTTTTTAACTAACCCACTTTTAACCACAACCACTATTGCCCTGGTAGACAATTTGACAATCATAGTGCACCCCTGTGCAATCTGGACTCCCTTGAGTCTGTAGGAAAAGAATCAATGAAAATGGCCAACCAACCGTTAAGTTATGAGGTGGCAAAGATGCCAGTTTATATAAACTCTCAAAGAGAGAGGTGACTGTCTACCAAAAATGCTAAGTCCTAATTCCCTCTCTCACAATCCCTATCTACTACAGTACGAACCAATCAGGCAACTGTACAGTACAAAAAGTACTACTGCCGATGTACTTTATGTACGGCATGTGTACGACAAGGCCATTGGGTGGACGCGTGTCCACAAATTTACTTGTCCGTATGTTCCCGGAATTCTTGCGACCAAATGTTATCTCTCCACGTGGCGCTAAGTCATGCCACGTCAAAGTGACCATTCCGAGATCTCGGTGATGATATGCGCCGTTGGATAAAAACCAAGATTCAATGTCAACAATCGAAACAAATGTCCGATTCATTTGTTTCGTGCGGAATCATGTTCGCACTGTATATTAACTAGTTCTATATTATTTCATTCGTAATTGCGTTAAATGAATTAAAGATCATAACACAACTTATATAGTTGTCAAACCCCATGTATGTTAACGAACCTCTACGACAAACTGGTTAGAGCTGACGGCTACGCCTCGCTCTGTCGGTCGGGGGTTCAAGTCCTATCGGACTCAACCTTTTGTTTGAGAGTTACTTATGTCACTCCTTAGTCTTGTCTATGGTTCTGAGGGAGCCATGGCTACACCACTCTTTCTTTCTTTCAGTGACTACAACAAGTATGGGGGATAGAGGAAAGAGGTGGGCTTGACTACTTATGCTATTCTTTTCTTTTCCTGCTGAGCTATTCAAACCTAGAAAATACTCCATTAATCTAGTAATTTCAACAGAGAGGCAAAGGTAAATTGATCTTCAACCATAAACATTTGTTCACCTACAACGTCATGCAAAAAAATGCGACGTCGAAAGCAATTTCAAAATATAAGGTGCAACAACATAAATTAGAGACTTTGAGAACCATCACATGCGTCGTCGACTTATATAATTGTAGTACAGTTTAGTAACGATTTATTTTTTGCCCATTGGGACACTTTGAAAAAGCGTGCGGAGAATATTGGTTATAATACAAAGTAAGTTCGTTAGGTTAAAAAGGAAAAGCCCTTAGTTTTGTTCAACGTGTTTTGCTTATAGATTAAGGTTAAATTTCATGAAAAATCTCTAAAAATTGGTCATTTTATAAAATGTATGGAAATCCAACAGGAAAAGTGTTTGAACACGCACCTAAATTAAGTGCAGAGAGAAAAAATGATCAATTCCTTCACAACTCTATTAATTTTCCACTAAATTTTAGTTGTCAATGGCTGAACTAATGTAAATGAAGTTAGTCGCAAGTTTATTTGTGCAATTTAAGAGCAATAAGTAATTGAGTTCATTCTACGTAAAACACTTATTAGGGTAAAGCACAACAGTCCAGGAGCCCTTAATTTTTCGGTGCACTTTGATTTTTGTACAACTAGAAATGGCTAGTTTATTTTGTTAGTTCAGTTTCATGCGCCTAAGCTTAATGAAAACTAGTTTTAGTGCGCTTTCTCACCATGAATCTGGGCGCATTTAGTTCCAGTTAATTCAAATTTTGATTCGTTCAATTCTATTGCTACTTGTTAAGTGTACTTTTTGTGCTATTTTTCAAGACATGATTTTTTCTATCATGGTTTTAGTGCTTTGTGATTTCGGAGTGCTTCCAATGTGCGCAGTTTATTTTTAGTGTAATTAGTTGTCAATGCTTTCACGCTTAATTGAGTTTATTGTCGGCGCTTTCTTTTTTATTGTTCGGGTAGACGATAGTAGAAAACGAGGGCCCTCTTTCAAGTCAGCGCATTTGATGTTTTTTTTTATTGTATTTTATGGATTTTACGTTTTTTTTGACATGAAAACGATTGGAAATGTGTGTTTCTTGTTTATATAAGAGAGGATCGGTTGTGTGCATCAACGATTTTGGTAGAAATAATGTAATGGTTTGTTTTTTTTTGTTGTATCATATGTATGGGTAAAATAAAAACAATGATTTTACATATGCACCAAGTTGATTTATGCACATATGAGCCACACTTTCTTTGGGTGACGTTCCATCAAGCGAAAAGTGGGGAGGTTTACAGAAATCCGAAACTCTCCGTACCAAATCGTACCGCCTATTTTGTTTTTATACGAAAAAAAACATTACAGAGAATCTTGCCTATACTCTTTAAAGGTCTTGGAAGTAATACTGCCCGTCAGATGTTCATCTTCGAGGAGTTCTCTTCATATTTCTTTATAAGTGTCAACCCCCCTCACCTCGAGAAGGTGGGTTGGCAGATATAGAAAAAAAAAAGTCGTGACATGTTGGACGATTAAGCTACGTGTCATGATGGAAAACCAACGAAAAATCTTAAGGTTTGCACATGACACGCAATTTCCAAAATAAACCGAAAATATAAACGAAATTCGTAACATTCTTTCGTCACGCTATTTTCGGTAACTTTTGTTCGTCACACTATTTCTCTCAAAGGACTTTCGTTACGTTCGAAAACAGAAACCCTAAAACATGAGCTGGCGTACAGACTGGCGTCTACAAAAAGTATAAAAGTTTTGTCGAAGTACGTAGGTACATGGTACGGAAGTGAAGATTTGAAGTTAAAACTGTTGGTGCTGAAAATCTGAAATATTTTCACTACCGGATCGTAGCTTGCGTGGTGCCTGCCAATTTAGAACACGTGTTTTACAGACTTTACGTGATGGAACATCGACTCAATCGGCCCGGTCTTTAGAGTTGGCCGTATGATTGCAGAAACGTCTGATGGAACTTCACCCTTAGAATAATATAGATTTTGTTAATTAAATTTGTAAAAAAAAAAACACAAAAACAAGCCACTATTAGTGTTGTAAAAGCACTCAATCTATAGTTAATAGGAAAAAATTAGATTTTTCCACCTGAATTTTGGTGTTAAAAATCTTAATTCTAAAGCATTTGACGCGAAGGATTTTGAAAAGATTTAGAATTGTCGATGCTACACCGCTACACTGTGAATCGCTATTAGCGTAATGAAATAAATAGCGAAATAAAACAATTAGCAACATTTACGCTATTTGAGATTGTCGTTTTTTTGTGGAAATAATTTTTATTATAATTTTTCGTATACTCTAATTTGTACAATGCTTTGTAAATTTTTTTGGAGCGTAATATATCCACACTAAAATATGTGCATGTACGAAATTGTTCATATCGTACGCCGTCGCGTTTTTTTGACATCCGCTTATGCCGGAAAACATTTACGCAATTACATGTTAGCGCAACTACGGGACAGCTTGAATGCTTTTTATGTACTTTTCTACTTGAAAAATTACATAATAGTACGTCTCTGACATTCCGTACACCACACTATTTATAATGGCACTATATTAGAGTCATGAATCCTTTTTAATGGGCTACCTCAAATAACGTGTAGAAACATTTAGAATGTTTAATTCTATTTGAGAATTTGCCCAAAAAAACAGGGTACCTCAATTAGAGTTCAACACGCTAATAGCGATTCACGGTGTAATCGTTGTTAGTGTTAAAGGTTTTTTCGCCACTCAAAACATCTTTTAAAAGCACACTTGTCCGATTGCCAATCCGATGGTTGCTATTGGAAGGCGAGATTCTCACCTTCCTATTGGCGGTCTCCGATTGACAATCTGGCAAGTGTGCACGGAGAAAAAATGTTTGAAGTGCCAAAGAAACTTTAACACTAATAACGATTTGAATTGTGTGCTTTAACATAGTATAAATACTTAAATAGGAACCGAAAAATCAAAACCGAACATTGTAGTGCTTACGTCGTTTGACGCGCATAACTAGAAAATGAGACATTTTCCCTTCCGTACATTTTTTTATGTCTTTGACGGAGGTGCTCAGCTTCACGCGAGACCGCTTACGAACATCGGCCAGTGGCAGTATGCGCACTTTCGCAACTTCTCATTGGGCGACACGCCCGTGACGATGTGGAGTCATGAGCAACGGCAGATACACCCCGGATGAGATATCGAATGAGAAATTTTCCCCGGCTGTGTTGAGGTGTGTTCAAGTTGTAACCAATAGCAATGGGCGATTCAGACACACCTGGGATTAAATCATTAAAATGTAAGGAACAACGTTGTAGGATACGAAATTTACGGTAATAAGCGCATCGGACGGTCAGGATGATCGACATAAAGTCAGGAGGTAACTAAATAAATAATACACACTTTTTGCACAGGTCAAAGCTAGTCAAATTACGACAGTATTCCTGACACACCTGCAATGAATTTTGTACTAACGTGTACTACATTTGTACTGTTTTGTCCAGGCCGGTGTAAGCGCTTCCGCCTAACCAAAAGTACGTACGCATTTCCGCTAACAGACAAATATACACGTGTACATTACATTCAATGTTCGATTCTCTTAAGGTAAACTGCCATTACGAGGTTGACGTATTCGGAGTTTCAGACCGAGGTTTTTCACTACAGTACACCGCCAATCGTTATTAGCGTGTAAGTTTTTTTAGTGTATACGAAAAATTAGCGTGGTTTACGCTAATTGGGAATTTGAAAATTTTCGAAGAAATCGTCTATTCTAATTAGGAATTAGGGTTTTTTTTAAATAGTGTGGATATTTGAGATTAAAAAAAAGCGGGACGGAATTAGCGTACACAACGCTAATAACGATTGGCGGTGTACCGTAAAAGAAAAAAACGTTTATTTCTGGTTGTACTTTCTTCATTGGTTTGTATAAAACTATAAATGCACACGTTGGCCGGTACGTCGGAAGCTGATTAGGATTCCCGTTTGGAAATCACGTGCGAAAGTCACCCCTGAATTTCCCCCCCTTCGTTCTGTTTTCTGGCGTGTTTCCCCGTAAACTGTTGACTGCCAGTTTTTGGTCCGAAAATCCCCGACGTACCGTCGTACCGTCGTACCGTAATTCTAAGGGCTGAGCACCATTGGGCCAGCTGGAGTGTCTAAAAATATTTGTATTGAAAAAAGCTACGACCCGCAGAGCTTCAAAAGCTCAATGATTGAGATAGCCGCGGGAAATCCGGTGGACCTTTCATTTTTCTACGAGTTAACTTGGGGAAAATACAGAAAAAACTAAAAAATACTGAAGCCTTCTGGTGTCGCAATTCGCTCAAATTTGCGAATTGAAACCAAAGAATAAAATTAGCCGCGCATTCTTCGCGGAGATTTTCTTAATTTGACTATAAAACGGTTTCATCTCACACTTCTACTACGCTACAGTAAAGTACGAATATCTACAGTACGGAATGCCTCAGTTTTCTGCGTTGACCAAACCAGAAAGTAAATTACAGTACAGTGCAGTACAGTACAGTACAACCCTGTTACTATTTTATTTCATTTTGCGGCCAATACAATATGGGTCTTAAGGCCATATTGTATGTTTTGCATACAATAGGCATATTGTATGGGCGTACGGTCACCTACTTTTGAACTATGGTTTACGGATTTAAATTGGTAAGCCTCCATGAGCCGCTATCCCAGAACCATGTATACAATACGTGTATGAAACGTACACATCATGCACGGAATACACTCAGATTACGCACGGAATATTGGATATATTTCTTTGACCTTTTTGTACATTTTAGCCTTCCTGTTTCCTCCTGATTCAACGCTTTTTCTCCGGAAGCTGTTGACAAACAGAAGAAGTTTCTAAGATTTTCCAGACGGATTTTTCTTGCAATATTACTGTAGTGTCACCATTTTTTTCGTATTTATTTTTATTCTTACAAACTTTCGTGTTCTTCTTGAGCTTTTTTGAACCTTTAACTTTTCTTCAAAGGGAAACAAGTTTATAATATTTTTTTGTGATTTTTATAATTGTGGTTTTTTTTTCTAGTGAATTTTGTTAGTTAAGTTTTTTGAAAGCAAGAATAATATCTCAATTACTGTTTGCAATTACCTGTTTATTTTGAAAACACTTATGGATTATCCCTCCTATACTATAATTATCTTCTAAAAAGGAAAAAAAAAAATAGTTTCCTCACAACTCTGCTATAATTACAAATTTTAGATAAAAAAACGAGTGAGGAACCTCTAAAATTAAAGAATCAAGAAGACTTGAGGCTCTCACGACTCCAAATTGTTTTTGTTTTTTTTTTTATCAAATCAAAGAATTGTGTTCACGACAGAAAAAATAAAAAGAATAGGAAAGAAAAGGAAAGAAAAGGAAAGAAGAGCGAAGAAAATAAAACAGCGTAAAACAAAACAAAACAAAACAAAACAAAACAAAACAAAACAAAACAAAACAAAAGGAAAGAAAAAAAATCAAAAAGGAAAATTAAAAAACTATTATGAGCCATGAGGAAGTTGCCCCGTTCTCCATGCCTTTTGTAAACCCTAATCTTATTCCTTCCTCGTGGATTTCTTCCTGGACTGAAAATCCCCTCCCCAGCAATCTTCCTGAAACAGACAAAAATTCTTTTAAGTTTGAACCTCCCCCTGTGTCCCATGCGAACGCACAAAACGGAACTCCGTCTGATTATCCTCGTGGCAGTTTAGCCACTAAAGGACAAGAAGAAAGTACAAGGGAACAAAGACTAGAAAGAGTTCAAGGAGGAAGAGGGCAACAGGAAAGTGTACCACAAGGAAGAAGACTGGAAAGAAGACCAGGAGGAAGAATAGAACTGGGAAGAGGACCAGAAGGAAGAGGAGGAGAAGGCCAGGCAACCATGGATGACGATGACGATCGATTCTCTCTTGCCATCCACACTAATTGCGGTTCAAGGATTGCCAATACCGCCATGAGAACCAACAGTAATGGCAGTAACTACAGCAGCAATAGCAGTAGTAGGAGTAATAGTAACCCTAATTCTGGCATCACCTTTAACCCTAAGCCTACCCTTAATGCCAACAGAACTTGTTCCGACCCTCTTTACAGCGCTAAACCTAACCCTAACCTCCACCCTCACTCTAACAGCTTGAACCAAAATTATAACCCTAACCCTAATCCTAACTTTAACTCCCATTCTAACCCTAATGCCAGTCACGGTATGAGTGGAGGAGGGGGAAGTGGTAAAGGGAGTGGTAAGACAGTGGTAGTGGGAGTAAGGCTCCGCCACAAGATGATCTCTCAAAGATACGAGATCTCATCGGACGGCCGAGATTTGCTGCAACATACTCTCACACATCTGGTGGAGGGAGGAGACACCATATGTGCTGTGGCAGTGGCAGTGGCAGTGAGGAGGCCAGGGGCGGCAGGTGAGGGGAGAGAGGGAGGGAGAGGGAGGAGGGAGGGAGGGAGGGAGAGAGAGGGAGGAGCAAGGAGGCGTGAAAAAAAGGGAGGAGGGGAAAATGGGAGAGCGTGAGCAGTTGCAGACTCAAACTTGAAATTTTTTAGATGTTGTAGAGTTGACCATTTGCTAAGTGCTATTTCGTTTTTATTGTTATTCTTATTTTTATTTCTATTGTTATTCTTAGAATCATTTTTATTTCCTCGGTTCTATTGTTATTGTTGATGTTGTTATTGTAATTTGTTAGTCGACCTAATTTTCTAAAAAAAATGAGGTTGTTTTTTCTTCAGAAATGTCTTCACAAAAATATGATGAGTCCCTTCAATTGGAGTTTACGGAACTGTTGAAGACAACAATTGAGCATGGAAGGGCCAAAAGAGTAGGAGTTTTAAGCCCCAAAAACTTATAAAATAAATAAACAAGGGAAAATGAGGAATACTTTGTACTTAATTGAGTATACTTATTTGAGGAATATTGGCACAGAAATGGAGAATAGTGTAGTAATTTAATCCAATTCGATGCATTTAAAAAAAAAAAAAAATGGAACTTTTTAAGCTCCACAGACCTTGCAAAAAAAGACAAAAGTCATTTTTTTCCAAAAGGTTGTCTTTATTTTGTATTGTGGTTATGGTTATCTTGTTCTCTTATTGGACGATAAAAAACTATCTGAATTTCGACACTATTTTTTCACTAAGATGAGAAAAACTAAATATGAAATCGTTGTCATTCCATTTTTCAAAATAAAGTATTTTACCACGAGAAAACTTTGTACCACATTGTGAAAGTCGCGAGTATATATATATATGTAATATTTAATACATATAATAATTGTATATGAATACACATGAATTATGTATCGTGTATGGAATATTTTAACTAAATTCAATTGTTCAATTTTTGAAACTGAAGATTTCAAATGCTGAAATGAGGAAAATTTAAAGCTCTTGTTGAAGGTTTGGTAATAGTCATGAAAACTTTCTTGATTTTTTCTTTCAGGTACTAGTTATTTCAAAAACTCCTTTTGCAATAAGGGCCATGGATGGACTCATTTCAGAGGTTCTTAATTTGAATGCTTCCACTCTAGTTTTGGGATGCAATCGGAAAAAACTCCATCGGTCAGTATTTATCTGTGACTTTTTTTTTCTTTCTATCCCCCTCTCTCTCTCTCTCTCTCTCTCTCTCTCTCTCTCTCTCTCTCTCTCTCCACCGCTCTCTCTCTCTCTCTCTCTCTCTCTCTCTCTCTCTTTTGTTTTTTTAGTCTTCTGGGACTTTTTCTGCTTTATTTTTCAGTGGAAATTGTCACCATTTCGAGGCTCGGGTTTATACTGGACCCAAATTAATAAAAATCCTTTCAAAATGTTCCTGTTTCAAAATCTGTTATGTGTAACAGAAAAAAAAAATACTAAGATTACGAGTGGCTCCAGAAATTAACTACATCTTAACCACGTCAATCAAAGCTTGAAGATATTACAAAATTATTACTTAATTTGCATTGATTTTTAACTCTCCCTTTCCCTCTCCCTCTCCCTCTTCCCCTCCCCCTCCCCTCCCCTCTCCCTCTCCACTTCCACTCCCTCTTCCTCTCCCTCCCCCTCTCCGCCCCCTTGTAACTAATATAAATAAAAATACATATTTATTCCCGGGTCTTCTTTTTATTTATTCTCGTGTCTTCTTTTTATTTATCCTCGTTTCTTCTTTTTATTTTTTCTCGTGTCTTCTTTTAATTTTTTCTCGTGTCTTCTTTTTATTTATTCTCGTGTCTTCTTTTCATTTATTCTTGGGTCCAGGCATTTGAAGGAGCCCGGCTAGTACCCCTCCACTCCTTCCTCCCCCTCCTCCTTGCATAAATATTAGAATAAAAATAATATTTATATATGTTTTTTTTTGTGTCCAGGCATTGGAAGGAGCCCGGCGATTATTGTGTGAAAAAACTTCCAACCGATTGTCGAGTTTTAATTGTGAAAAATGAAAGTTTTATTTTTGCGGAATCAGGTATTGCAGCAAATAATTTCGAGAAGGGAAGAGAAGGGAAGGAGGGAAGGGAGGGAGGAAGGGAGAGGAGAGAGGTGAGAACTGTCGAGAACGGGAGCGGAAGGAGGGAGGAGTGGAGAAGGAAGAGGAGAGGGAGAGGAGAAATTTAGGAGATGGAGGGAGAAGGAGAAAAAAGACAGGAAGGATGGAGAGAGAGAGAGGGGGAGAGGTGTCAAAGTTTATAGAGCTTTAAGGTCAAATTATTAGACTTGTGGATCCTTCAGGTTAAGCATATCCAAATTTATAAAAATTTAATATTTTTTACTTATTTAATATATCTAATATTTTTTTTTAATATTGAGTGAAGGTCAAATATAATTTGTAGAGCTCTTAAGGTCAAGAATATTTAAATTTATGGACCTTTATTTTCATCTAAATACATGGAGTTCTTAAAAGTCAACCGTATCAAAGTTTTTGGAGGTTTATCATTAAATCTGAATGGAAGATGACATTTATGATGTCGTAATTGAATCCAATTTTGTGTTTTTTTTTGTTTTTTGTTTTGTATCAATTGAAACGTCGTTTATTTACTAATCTCTTGCCTTCGTTGTTCTTCTCTCATCCTTCTTTGTTACCTTGCTTTTTCCTTTCTTACATTCTCTTACCTACTTACCTTCTCTTACCTTCTCCTACCTTCTCTTATATTCTCTTACCTTCTCACCTTCTCTTCCTTCTTACTTCTCTTACGTTCTTACCTTCTCTTACCTTCTCATACCTTCTGATCTCCTCTTACTTTCTTACCTTCTCACCTTCTCTTTCCTTCTCACCTTCTCTTATCTTCTCACCTTCTCTTACCTTCTCACCTTTCTCACCTTCTCTTACCTTATCTTACGTTCTCACCTTCTCTTACCTTCTCACCTTCTCTTACATTCTCACCTTCTCTTACCTTCTCACCTTCTCTTACATTCTCTCACCTTTGCTTCCTTCTTACCTTCTCTGACCTTCTTACCTTCTCTTACCTTCTTACCTTCTCTTCTTCTCTTTACCTCTCACCTTCTCTTACTTTCTCACCTTCTCTTACCTTTCTGCCTTCTCACCTTCTCTTACCTTCTCACCTTCTCTTACCTTCTTACCTTCTTACCCTCTTTCACTTGGGGTGGATAGGTGTTTTGAAAGTGGAATCGGCACCCAATATTTTAGTTGGTTCAAATAGTAATAGTAACAGAATCTTCTCCCATGAAAATGGTATAGAGAGAATCGTTTCCGCACCCGGATTCTCTCCCTCTCCCTCTCCCTCTCCCTTTCCTAATGTCGACTCCTCGAGAGGGAAATTTATGGACATGTTGGAGCAAGAGTATAGTCTCGACGAACTTTCGGAGGCTACCGACAATTTTTCGAAAAATGTAGTATTAGGAGAGGGAGGTTGTGGTAACGGTTTATTTGGGATATTTAAGAGGGCAGCAAGTGGCGATTAAAAAATTGAAAGGAATTGTAGGAGATCGAAACGGTTGGGCTCAATTTTTTGACCGAGATTAAAGTGGTGAGGAAAGTTTTTCACAAAAATTTGGTCCAATTGAAAGGAAGTTCTTTGGCGGGAGATAGTTGTTTTTTGGTTTTCGATTTTTTACCTAACGGTTCGTTGGATGGTAAATTAAGGGGTAAGTTTATCAATCCCTAAACCCTAAACCCTAATTTTTATTTAGTGTGGCTTGTGTAGAGGTTTTCTTATGTCGTGGTATCTTAGCTAAAATCCACACTAAATCCAGTGTGTGTGTATTTTTTTTCTTTCATTCTTTTTCTTTCCTGGTCGAATATGTTTCACACTCGTATATGATATATATATATATATATATATATATATATATATATATATATATATATAATATATATATATATATATATATATATATATATATATATATAGTATATATATATATATATATATATATATATATATATATATATATATATATATATATATATATATAATATATATATATATATATATTTCGAAACCGATTTCCATTGCTAAAAAAGTTGATTATTTCAGTTAAAAAGGTTTTAAATATTGTGGACCGTAATACTGATGGTGAAAAGCATGTTTTTTTTTTAGGTACATACTCAACCTCTAGAACTTTTCAATGGTTTTTGATTTTAAAATTAAAATTTGGAGTTTGCGGTTTGCAAATTGGGGCCAAGATTTTGTATTTTTGGATTTAAGGCTGAAACTGAAATTGATTTTTTTTTTTACTTGTACTTTTGTTTATATTTTGAAGATGTTTTTTCGTGTTGTGGTGGTCTTTTACGGTGAATTTGGTTGAATTTTGTGTGATTTTTTTTTTGTATTTTTATTTTTGTTTTATTTTTATTTTTCATGTAAATATTTGTAATGGACTTCTTTGCAAGAGGATTTTTAGTTTGTTTTTTTTTTTTTAACACCATGATAGAACTTCTTTTCAGTTTAATATGGATAAACCGATTTTCAATGAATAAACTAATTTTCAATGAATAGACGAAGTTTTGAATGAATAAAAGGTTTATAGTGTGGAATTGATGAAGAGTTACTGCAACATTTTTTGGGCAAAGGAAATTTGTTGGAATGGGGTTTTTTAAAGTACTTAGCAGCTCCAAGAAATTCGCATTTCTCGATCATTTGCATCAAAAACTTTCACAAATAGAAGATCCACATTTTACTGTCGAATCAATAACATTTGTATACACTTTAACAGTAGTGAGATGTCTTTGTAACTTTGTTTTCTCCATTGTTTTATTTCCATAGTCATTTCTGAATCAAAAGTTGATTAAAGGCTTAACTCTTCTCCTATTCTTATTTTTTATTTGGCATATGAAATGTAGAACCATATTCCCAACTTCCTTTCTATTCTTACTCCTATCCCTATTTTCTGTTTCCTGATTCCATAGTTTTTCTTTTCTTTTCTTTCTTTTTTTTGCTGTTTTTAAACGGTTTTTCTTTTCCTGTTTTTCTTTTTTCAGATCCTCTACAACCGTTTCCTGATTCCTTCGTTTTTTTTTTTTTTTCGCTTTTTCTTTTATTTTCGTTTCTTTCTTTTTTTTCTGTTTTTTAAACTGTCTTTTTTTTTTCAGATCCTCAACAACCTCCTCTCACTTGGGCTCAGAGATTCAAAATTGCGAAAGGAGCCGCAGAAGGACTTAAATATTTACACGAATTTTGTGTCCCTCCGATTATTCATCGGGACGTCAAATCGGCAAACATTTTGCTCGACGAAAAATTTGAGCCTCAAGTAATTTTTCATTTTTTCCTTCCTTCATCTTTTCGTTCGTTCATGTTTTTATTTCATCGTTTTTTCATTCCTTTGGCTTTTCGTTTCTTCTTTTTTTCGTATCTTCGTCTTTTCGTTTCTTCGATTTTTCATTTCTCTCTTCATTTCTCAGAGTTTTCACCATTTCATCTTTTTAATTTCTCCAACTTTTTACTTCTTCGCCTTTCCAAAAATTATCTTTTTGTTTCTCCGTCTTTTCATTCCTTTGCAAACCTTTGCAAGACCTTTCCAAAGCCACCAACATTTTCAAAAAAAATCTAAAATTTTGAAACTCTTTACAAAACCTTTCCAAAAACTTTTCAGACCTCGTGAAAACTTAAAAAAAATAAAATCCTCGCAACCTCATGCCTACTAAAAATCAAAATCTTTTCCTTTTTTTGCAACCTCTCTATCGTCCCGTCTATAACAAAAACAAAAAGAAGGGAAAAACCCAGAAACCCTGAATACCCAAAAAAAATAAAACAACTCAGGAAAACCTTGAAATAACTTAGAAAACCTGTGGCGAAAAAAAAGAGGTGGATGGTTGCCAGGTGGTAGACTTTTATTGTTCTTTTTAAGTTCTAAAATTGATTAGAGGGAGAGAAGACCGAGTTGGAAACGGGTGGGAAGAGAGAGAGAGAGAGAAAGAGAGGAGAGAGAGAACGAGAGAGAGGGAGAGGGGGAGAGAACAAAGAGGGAGAGAGTGACAGAGGGAAAGAGCAGGAGAGAGAGGGAAAGGGAGTGAGGGAGTAGGGGGGGAGAGAGAGAGAGAGAGAGGGAGGGAGGGAGAGAGGGAGGGAGGGGAGAGAGGGAGGGAGGGGAGAGAGGGAGGGAGGGAGGGAAGGGGGGGAGGGGGGGAGGGGGGGGAGAAGGGGGAGAGGGGGAGGGGGGGAGGGGGGGAGGGGGGGAGAGGGGGAGGGGGGGGAGAGGGGGAGAGGGGGGAGGGAGGGGGGAGGGGGGGGAGAGGGGGAGAGGGGGGGGAGGGGGAGAGGGGGGGAGAGGGAGATTATTTGAGTTGACTTTTTGGCGGTGCATTGGGGGAGAGGGGGCGGAGAGGGGGGAGAGGGGGAGAGGGGGGGGAGAGGGGGGGAGGGGGGAAGGTGGGGAGAGGGGGGGGAGGGGAGAGGGAGGGAGGGGTGAGGGAGAGGGGGAAGGGGGGAGGGAGGGAGAGAGGGAGGGGGAGGGGGGGGGGGAGGGGGGAGGGGGAGGGGGGGGTGGGGGGGAGAGGGGGAGAGGGGAGAGGGAGATAGGGAGATTATTTGAGCTGACTGTTGGGCGGTGCATTTTTGTCGCCAGGTTGCAGATTTTGGTTTGGCAAAACTTGTTCCGGACGGTCAAAGTCAGTTTGAGCCCTTTGAAGTTACGGCGATTATGGGAACCGAAGGTTATGTTGCTCCGGAATATATTCGTTTTGGAGAAGTAACCGAGGCGATTGACGTTTATTCCTATGGCGTCGTTCTTTTGGAGATTTTGTCGGGTCAAAAACCGGCTTCTCAAGCGAGAAATCCTCGATATATCACCGATTGGGTAACGATTTATTACTTTTAGACCAGTTGGGAACTTTTTTTATTATTATTCTTTTTCTCTTTTCTTTTTGTTGGTCCTTTTATTAAGGTTAGAAAAACAGCATGAAAAAAAAAACGCTCCAAAAAAAGAAAATGAAAATGAAAAAAAAAATACAAGTGGGTATAAACGGGTACAAATGGGTGTATATCTTTGCAGGCCCATCAGCACTCTCTAAGAGGCGATTATGAACAAATTATGGATCCTCGACTCAACGGAGAATACGACCCGGTTCAGGCGGAGATGATGGCAAAAATTGCCCTTGTTTGTACTGTTTCCATAAGGGAAGAGAGGCCCAAAATGGCCGATGTAAGTTTTAATATTTTTTTTTGTTTGTTTGTACTGTTTCTTTAGTGGAAGAGAGGCCCAAAATGGCCAAAAAAACGTTTAAAACGTGTTTTTTTTATGTAGTCGTTGATGGTTTTCGTTAAAATAGGTCAAAAAGAAAAGGCGACGAAATGTTCAAAGTTTTCAAACACGTGTTTTTATAAACATTCTGATGGTCTTTGTGAAAATTGGTTAAAAGGAAAAGGTTGTATAAGTTCTCAAAGGCGGTTTTTCGTGAACTCCGTGGTTGTTTTTATTAAAATGAGTGAAAAAGAAAAGGTGTAGTAAGTTTTCAAACACGGTTTCTTAATAAACTCGTTAATTGTTTTCTTGTTTTCGTGAAAATCGGTCAAAAAGATAAAGGGAGCTTCAATATTTTGTGTGTTAAGTTTTTAAACATGGTCATAAAAAGACGTATTTGTTGCTTTCTGTGAGAATCGATCCAATAAGAGAGGGGAAAAAACCCCCTCAAACCTCTTAATAGAGTGGTTTGAAATGGGATTGTTTCTTATCAAGTGGGTAACTTACAACGGTACACCTTCCATCGCTATTAGAGTGGAACACACTAATTTGGTCGTGACTTTTTCTGGCCAAAAAACCAAAAAATAGTTTTAAAATCACTATTTAAGGGAGTGGACTACAATATGTCAGGATTTTAATGTCTTTGCATATTATAATTGGTAGTATTTACTCTAATTTCACATCAACACTAATAAATCCTTAACGCTAGTAACGATGGGCGGTGTAGTGGTGCTGGTTTGGTTGTTATTTTTTTTTTTTCGAGCGTTTTTCATTTTTTATTTTATTTTATTCTATTTATTTTTCTTAATGGGATTAATTTCTGGTATGTTGTTTGTTGTTTTGTGAAGGTGGTGAGATATTTGGAAGATGTGGAGACACAAAGTCGGAGACGATAAAATGTGACCGCCTTTTTTTTTGGCAAAATTTTCTGGTAATTCTTCTAAAAAAAGTAAAAATAAATAAATTGGGAAATTGCAAATGGCTTGTAGATCTGATTTAAATCCCGATGGCTTTTAGATCTGATTTGTTATACAAGTAATTTTTCCTGAGACGTCTTTCCCTCTCCCTCTCTTCTTCTCCCTCTCCCTCTCCCTCTTTCCCTCCCTATACCTCTCCCACTCCCACTCCCTCTCCCTCTCCCTCTTGCTACACGCCTCCCTCTCCCTCTCAGAATTGATCGCCAAATGGTGGAGTTTTTTTGCTTTAGATAAAATAAAAATCACTCTGAACCTAGAGAGTTCATTTTCTAGCCTTAAGAATTAATGCTTTTTTTAAAACAAAACTGATAGCCCCTTCAGTTTCATCGTTGTATATAAACAGGGAATTAGTAGTTTTAAGATTATTTTAAGATTTAAACAGGCGTATTATCTGCAAGGTTTTCTACAGTTTTTTAGACTTTGATTTCAGTTGTTTTGTGTGACATTTGTTATATATGAAAGGAAAAGGGCCTTAATGGTGTATCGGATAAAACGTGAATCTCATGTGGTTAACAAATTGGTACTTTTCTTCAACTCACCCATAATCTTGTACCAACTTTCTCGTGTTTTGCTGTGATTTTTTTTCTTTGGTAAAGAATCCTTTCATGATGGGATGCACCAGAATTAATCATCCACTCCTTGACCTTTTGCGAATAAATAGACATACAATAAAGTTAACAAAGTGTATAAAACTACTCTTTTTTATTGCACACTTATCGCACACTACACAGCACTTGTGTACAAGGCGTACTTTTACTTCATCTGAACTTTAACTTGTATAATGTCGGAATATCAATTTAGACACTAATGTCAAACACTAAAAACCCCTTCAAGTCTGAAGTAACGAGTATATCAAAGACCTGAAAGTTCAGTAATATTATTTTTGTATGACATTGTCATATAGTCTTACAAAGTCATTAAATTGTACAGAGTACTATCTGTATGACCTGTTACGAAATAAAAACGATACAGAAAAAAAGCACAGATACACCAATATACATTTGCTTTACTTTATATTCAACCAGGTAAATAAAAAACTTGCAAGAACCGCCATCTTCTACCAAAATTTTATGTTCAACAATTTGAAAAACGTACAGCTCAAGACAACAGAGCATGACAAAAATCAAGAGATGATAAGAATTGCATTTTACAATTTGTGGTGAGTAAAAAAGTGTATTTAGAGTTACTCGTTACAACTCTTCGAACTACGGATATAGTTGACTATTTACAATTTTACACCATTTACAAACTATGTACAACTCATCAACATAGAACAGCATACACTATTGCATGCCGAAGACTATTTAAAAGGAAAGACTGATTAAAAGGAAGTCGCTACATATTTAAAATGACCAGATACTAACCCTGTCCCACTTCTACTTCTAAAACCACAACCTCGAGTACCAAAGATACGTCAATTTTACACTCTTTGATAAAAAAAGTGCACCTGTCCTCCACAGAAGCATCAAATTTTTATTAATATCTAGAACAATAAACAAAGAAAACAAAAAAACACATAAAAGGATTTCATTACGTTTACTAAAATTTAGGGTGACGTTCCATTAAGCGGTCCCAGTAAATGTACGGACAAGTCTCTGGTAGTCTCTTGGCAGCGTTTACCAGAAGTCCGCTCCATTTTTCGGCCTGGTAACAAATTTCACTCAATTATGATTGGCGCCACGTAGGTTAGAGTCCAAATTCTAAAAATCTTGAAAAAAATCTACAAATGGAATATCTGTACAAAATTTCAGTACCACCGGAGGTAATTAATGATTCGTACATAAAGTTTTTGGCTAGATTTTGATTTTGAAAATGGAAATCAAAATTTCGAAACGGAATGGCAAAAAGACGCGACAAACCTTGAAGGTCGCGGCAAACTTTGAATGTCGGTGGATGTCAGACGAAGTGTGCGAGGATATTTTCACCTGACCTGAAACATGATATATTCAAGTGGCAGGGAGGCACATGGCATGTACGACGTGCACGCCTGTGATCGCTTGTACAACGTAGATTTTTTGTTCCCTTTTCACGTGTACCAATGGTAATGAATGGCAATCATTTAGTGGGCGAGGAGAGCTGGGGCCCACTGATGTGCTCGATTGCTTCGCGGATCTCAAACAGTGAAACATCCAACGGTCAGTAATTACGCCTACATCATTGGAGCTTCCCGACAGCATTACGCCTACATCATTGGAGCTTCCCGACAGCTTTCCAGCTTTCCAGTAACGATGTTTCGACTGACAAAAAAAAAACCCGGTACGGCTCTGTACGGCGATCTACGAAAACGTACGGCGTCCAGTAACAAACCCCACTTTCGTCTAATGGAACGTCACCCTTAGTGTGAAGATTAGGTGAGGCGACACATGCCTTCTTTTCAGACATTTATGGGACAACATAAAGGAAAAAATAAGTGGACCTTATGAAACACAAACAAACATTACGTCAACCAAACTTGCACAGATTTGTACAGTCTTGCTCTTGGGTATGCATGTTAAATAAGAAACTACTCAAATTTGAAATTAAAAACAAAGGCCGACAAGGAAAAAGTGAACTTGCTCACCGTGTTTATGTCGATTTACGCCTCAAAAACTGATAGCATTCAAAGGAATGTTCAAGTAGGAGAGAATCTGGGAGAAGATCTTCCAGATCGTCCACGTCAAGAGATTCTAAAGGCCAATTGGCGATTCGATTGTCGACCATATACAGTTTCAACGGGTCTTTGCCTTTGAAATTTTCAACGGCTAAGTATCGGAACATAAAACGTCGCAACACACTTGCAAATACATCGGCTTGGATTGTCTGATTAGTTTCTGAGATTGCTTTCCCTTTCCCTTTTTTAAGGTCTTCAAAGGTCACTACCTTCTTGAGTTCTATCTCCACTTCCTCCGTTAATGGCTTTCGGAAATTACCGTGGACAAATTCCTGTGTGAAATTTCCGAAGGAAAAATGAGAATATTATCTTCTCTTCAACATTTGAGGAAAACTTGTAAGATGGTTCCCTAATTTACATTTGAGAGATTATACATGAGGGAGAAAATCATCAAGTGATTTCACGAATTCGAAGTATAATTGAAATAAAACTCCTGGTGATAAGCACTTGCCTACATCTGGTATATAAGAACTTGGGAAGTATGCAACTAAAAACAACAAAAGGAGCACACATTGCCGACGATAAGACAGCTACCAAGACAGCTTTACCAGGAGGAAAAAACTACTTAAAAGGAGGAAAAAGGTTCTTCTACGGGGACTGAAAGAGCACATCTTCCAAACCCAAAAAGGAAAAAAAAAAAAAAAACTCAAAAGAGGAAAAGGTACATACATCTATAGACTGAGAGAGCACATCTTCCAAACCCTCATACAGGCAAACTATGTGGCGCAATTGCACATTTCTCAAAGAGCTTGAGTCGAGCATCGACGATACGGATTTGTCAAGCCAGCGTTCCGCATAATCCAAGAGAGGTTCCGAGGGATCTCCACCTGTCTTTTCGAGATATCCGAGGCAAATGTGAAGAGAAGCCAAAACACTACCCACACCAATACCAGCGTCTTCCACTTGAACAGAAATAGCTCGAATGCTTTCCTCCTTGAGAGTTCCCTGAGCAACTTTACTTCCGACAATTGAAAGAACCTCCGCGTGTTGACTGAAAGATTCCCCTTCGTAAGGAAATTCTTGAAGGTCACCCTGTCAAACCGTGGCTCAAAAGTGGCATTGTTAATGAACAGAAGATAAGAAATTTCAGACTCTTGTAAAAACAACAGAACCAGGGTGACAAACATCTATATCCACCGAGTTCAATGGTTTTAAAACTGTTCAAAAATGCCGAAAAATCAAAACCAAGTTAACTGAACATGAAAGTTCAAATCGACAGATTGGTTTTCCACATGTCAGGAGGAAGGGCCAGACTCCAGAAAACGTGACGCCCAAAAATTATCTTTGGCCAAATCTGATTTTTAAAGTTGTTCGGTTATTCGAAGTTATCAGTACAGAAAATTCAAACCGACAGTGGAGATGTCTCCATTTTACCAGCATGTCGACAGGGGATAAAATATAGCTCATCCCTCTGTATTTACAAAATTAAATTAGTCGTGTAGCTACACATTAACGCCTTGTTTACATATTAGTTCACATTTCTACAAATTCCATTGGTGCGAGTTGAATACAAACCTTATGTTACGCAGTCAAAATTCCTTTCTCGCGAATTGAGATTAAACCGATATCTAGTTTGTGAATGTGAAAAACTAAGATTCATTGAAAAGACGCCAGAAAGTTTCAGTTATCCCAATTGCCATTTTTGACATAAATAAGTGAAAATGAAAAAGAAGTCAAAATCATCCTTCTGGACTTGCATTATGTTTACCTCCATTCTACGAGGGTTTATTAGCAATTGTCGGTAATTACAAAAGCTAAATGTGTCAACGCATGAATGAAACCAATGTTGTTCCTCGAATGAAGCACATTTCTGACGTGTAAATGCACGACAAACTTTCTTTAAGGGAGAGATGTGACTATTGAATTGTTTTTATTACATGCGGAAAATTTATCAGAGGGGGTTCTTCATAAAAAGAGAACATAAGTAAGTTATCTCGCATTTTGAAGACAAAAATGACAAAAGACATCGGAATGTTATCCGAGAGTATTCGGATAAACAAAGGTCTCAAGAACTCACAACATCAAGATGACATTTGCCCACTACCAGTAGCCGCGCCAGCTGGTTTTTTATGCATTCAAAATCAAAACTTAACCCAAATCCACAACCGTATTCCAAACCGGCCATACTCCTCTTTCGCACTACTCCTTCTGCCCAGTCTTCATCGTAAACCACTACCTTCATCTGCAAAATTATAATAGGATCTTATCTCAGACACATCGAACAATATTCACAGGACCTAATCAAAAAACAAAACCTCTGGAGTGAACCTTGAACAAGAATGAAAATAAAAGTTAAAAGCACAGCGGATCAATAACAACAACGCATAGACTTTATACACTACAAATTTGTTTTTCTCCTTAGATGCAATTGAACCTCCAATTACTCACTGTGCTCATTTGGGCGGGGATGGAACGAATTTGTCCTCTTGTCGGTTCCATTCCTTCTTCTCTGGTAGCCAAAAGAGGGCACAGACTGTCCTGTTGCTTCAACGCTTCGACCTCTTCTAAAAAACTGTTTTGAAAATTTGCCAGCATTTCCAGCATTCCACAAAGATAAGCTCCACTGTCTCGCGTTTCCATTAAGCACAAAGCCAGAGGTCGAGCCAAGCTCATTTCTGGAATCTCGTTTTCGCTAAATTCGCGACATCTGAAGCGCCGAACTTTTGGTCGTAGAGCGTTCCAAGCACCGGCAAACTTTTCAAAGATTTCTTCAAGCTGAGATCTGAAAATCCAACAGAGTTAAAAAATGTTCGAGAAAGTCAGGATTCCAGTTTTAATTCTGGATTGTTTCATAAAGTGTGGAAACTTTTCAATAACAAATTTTACTGGAAACGCAAAATTGGTTGAAATACCATCGTTATTCCTAGTCTTGCAGTCCGTTGTAGATTTGGGCTCACATTTCTCGGAAGGAAATAAAAAACTAGTCTTACAATACTTTTCTGGGTCATACAATCAAGAAGTTATAAACACCACCATTTCAGTAGAAGTATAAGTTTGAAAAAAGGATACCTGTCAGCCGATTTCCTAAGGAACTCAAAAACTGTCATTTGAACGGCTTTCAGTCTCGTCAAACTGTGAGACAATCGGGAATGAAGAACTTTTGCCCATTCTACCAACGGTATAATCTGTTGAATTTTTCCCAAATTTTCTTTATGATTAAAAAAAACTTTCAAAAAAGGGCACCCCATGCCAGGGCGGCCCGAAAAGATGTCTATCTGCAATTTTTCTAAACTGGGTTCGATGGTATATCGCAAAAGGTTTGCAACAAAAGGTCTATTAGGATCAACATCAGTTTCTACCAGTAGCCTCTCGAACTCTCTCATTTTGCTATTTTGAAGGAGCCTGTCTTTATGTGCCAAAGCAACGCCTCTCGAATTTATCAAAATTCTCCTTGCACACATCTCACTGAAGCCCATTTCCCATTGCATTCTTTGATCAGAAGTTTGAAAAAGGCCGGGCGAAGGCAAATCCGCAAGGAATGGCAAAAGATAATCCAGTAAAAGACAAGTAATTTCGTTTCCCTGTCCCAGCAAGTGGTTTAAAGCGTCGAAGTCTTCGTAAACAATATTCGTCAAAGTCAAAGAAGCTTCTCTAGGTGTTATTGGTAGTCCTGAAAGCCTCACAGGGATATGCTCCTTTTCGCAAACCGAAAAACCGAAAAGCAAGGCAGCTCTGGATATAAGGTGAAGTAGACGATAAACGAGAGGAGGTAAGTTGCGAACTGTATGGTTGAACTCCCTGGAGAGTTGATCGGGCAGATATCCTGAAGAGAGAGAAAGACGGTTCTTTATTGTTAAACTCCAAAAAATGGAATTGGGAAAAGGCAACAAGAAAAAGGATAAAATGCAATGGTACTAGGTTTGGCCTCCAATTTACAACCCATCGCGAATAAAGAACCTGATTGCAAACTTACTGTGACAATTACAGCCTTGAAATCAAAGTCGAAAGAAAAATTCTCTTGAAGCTTGCATTTACAATTTGAAGTTCGACATAGTTCAAAGTTCGATGTATGTTTCTGCCAACGCCATTTCTAATATTGTAAAGCGATCAGAATAAAGCAATAAACATACAGCAAAGATTTGATGCTACACTAGCTGTACCTGGTTGATCATTTGCAGAAAAGTGAGTCTGAGGCGCTGTATCTACTTTGGTAGCCCCAGCTACTGGTCCATGGCTACCACGACCATCTGCAATTTCTCCTTTACAGTCGGGGCAATTTGCTTGTTCTGTTGCCCACCCACAATTTGCGACAACAAAGTAACAACCACAACCATTACAACGCCACCGAGTTCCTCCTTGAACAGCATTTATCAATACTGTCGTTTCGTCACTTGGGGCAGCAATAAAAAAGCTCGCAACAATTTCTGGCTCGAGAGTCATATAACAGAGGAACGGCGAACGGGATGGAAGGCACGACAAGGTAATCAGGAGGTGTAAACTAATTGCTTTCATATAGAATTCATTTGTCGGTACATCTTGTCGCAACTCTAATAAATTCCCAGCCGGAAAACTATTGTTTGCGATTGAAGATATGATTTTCCCACAGTAGGATGGCCAAAATGGAAAATCTAAAGCTTTAGACTTGAGCCAATCACACGCATGCTGCTCTCCTTCATCGAGGGGCCGTTGGGATTTTATAAGCCATAGACGAGATGCAATGACACACATGAGGGCAAAGGGGTAAGCTTGAATGTTTTCTTCCAAAACCTGAAAATAAGACCTCATGAGAGTATCGTCTCTTCGTTGTATCAAAAGACCCAAGGCTTTATCAGCTGCTTTGTAATCCTCGCTGTCCGATTCAAAAGGGTTAAATTCCACGGTATTGGACGCCACTTCTGGACAGATGGTTACGGAATCAATAATCTCTTGATTACAAAGTCGCCGAACTTCGAGAAGAGATAGATTATGCTGAAAACGGAGTTCTTTCAAAAGGAGAAGCTTCAAATACTTGGCTGTTACAAATCCTCCTCCTCCAAAGCTTTTCAGTAAAGCTAAGACCTCCGGATGAATAGAATTCGGTTCATTATCCCCAACTTGTGATATTGCACATGAGACTGCCTTGACAGTAGACTTTAGGAGCGCCATCGAACACAATGTACGTAATGATAATACTTCATTTACTTCCTGGGCTTGAGAAATTGCCTCTTTAAGAAAATCGCAAAACTCAGAGAACTCCCACATCTCACTGTTCTTACCGCGTAACAATTCAGGAGCAACTGGTGGACAGAAATTTGTATGCAACATGTCACTAAACAGTACAACTGTATCATTTGGGACCTGCCATGGTCCTAGATCAACAGCATTATTATTTTGTCCTTCTCTAAACAATTGTTTAAAAAACAATTTCATCTCCTCCTTCAAATCAAGTTGCCCAACTTTTCCAGTTACAGGAGCACCCTCTCTCCATCGATTTGTTCTCAAGAGAGCATCCAAAACAGGAAGTAACTGACAAGAAGGTGATTTAATAGAGAAGGCACATAAGACCACTTTCTGAAAATGTTCCAAGTCATCACAGCAAGCTAGACTGTTCTCAAGGAAAGTACAAAGGACTGCTTTCGAAACATCAAAAACCACGATACTTTCCAATCCTGTTTCTCCTCTGAAAGTCGCGCCCAGCAATTTCTCATAGAGATCACTTATAGAGATCCTCCCACCTTTATTTGCTGCCCAACAAGCTAATTCGATAAAGGACTCGTTCCCACTTCTGTCGTTTTCCAACAACGATGTTGCTATGCTCTGAAGAGTTTCCAGTGCCAGAACAATGGAGTATTTACCAGAAAATTGAGTCAGTGAGAGTAACATGTTTGCCTCCTCCACCCAGCCTTTCAATCCTACTTCACTTAGCCTTTCTGGGATAGGCCATAGAGCCTCACAACAGAGAAGGGTAAAGCGATGAAGATACGACATCTGTACATTTTCAGTCACCACTGTCTCATTTTCTTGAGTTACACGAGCTAGACAACCTTCCAGTTGAGTGGTAATTGTGTGTTGTGGCAGGCTATTCAATGCTAGCTGGACTTGTGCTACAATATCCTGTTCACGCTCCCACATTGTTGCATGGAGATTAACAACATTGAGTATACCTTCTGAATCAAACACATTTTCTAATAAAACCCATTCCCATGCATGCAAATCCTCCACCTTCTCTACATGGAAACCATTCCGCACTGCGACGGCTGCAGCCAAATCGTGAGCATATGCTGCCAAGTCATCCTTTACGCAGCCTGCGATTTTCCCAAGAGGGGAAGTTTCCAATGCGTCGATGTTTTCCTGATATTTCCTCCGAAGTTGTAAGGACTGACTCATTTTGATCTCCAAATCGCCAACTTCATGGCGATTGTGGAAGTTGCTTTGGAGGTTTGAGACCTCCTCCAGGTACAAATCCTTGAAAGACTGATCAACCGCACGAGCAAAATGACTGCTGAAAGGAAGTCTTGTTTTCGCATAGTGTTTTAATTTGTAGCCAGACGGATAACGGGGCTCGGAAATAGTGGAAGTGTTTAACAAGTGAGAACTGAAAACAACATCACGCCACACTTCCTGTTTCGTGGAATCCATTTCAAAGTAATCTATAAATGGCGAGTTACCCTCCACGACGAACATCAACTTTGCCAAGAAACACTTCACCTTTTCGTCAATGAACGCAATAAAAGCGTTATGTAGACTACCCGCCAAAGTAAGTCGGTGTTGACTACAGGCAACCAGAATTTGCCAATCGAGCGGTATGGTTCCATTCAGACTTCGGCTGATTTTTTGTCGAAGTCCCTCCACTAGATAGGAATCATGGCAAACATCATGAACAGTTTTCTGAATATAGGAAGCAGAATTTATTGGAGATGGAAATTTTAGGCACATGAGGGCCCAAGTGAGCAACAGAGGTAAGCGTTCAGCGAATGGATATACTCCACTGTTGATGACTTCAGATACAGATTTGTTCAGGAATTTTCTGCAGGGCACAAGAGATCCTTACAAATTTAGCAATTTTTGATAGTTTTGCTGAAGAGATCCGACAAATTGAGGAAATTTAGAATCATCATTCAAAAAATATGGTGCTAAACTAATATATTTAGCACAAAGGTGGAGGTGTTCTTCTCTACGTGCATTTGTTTTCTCACCCAATAGGAGAAACCGAAGGTTCCAGATTGTCCAAAGCCAGCAACTCCCATCCACACAAAAAATCAAACCCCATCGCCGTATCCTTCTGTGATTTCCCGCTTTGGTGAATAATCAGAAGCATATGCTGCGCAATATCCTCAAAAAACAAGTATTAGCGTTCCATTAAAATTTTCTGACAAACAGAAAAACAGATCCTGATATGAAAACAGGCCCTCCAAGATCCATATACAGAATTTCCAATTTCCTTAAGCAGAAATACCTAGGAATATATGACTGAGTTTATCTCTACAAATTTATTGCAGCAGCCAAAAGGCACCGCTCGTGGACATTCGAGTGCCTTTCAAAAACAAAAACAGGTTTATAATGCCAAGGCCGTTAATGTCTATACAATTCTTTCAAATCAAGTGCACCCTTCACTAACTCATAGGTTGAGCTAAACAATATCACCTATCACCTTAAGAACTTCACCAAAGACTCAGTTTGCAAAAAAATGTGGACCACACTAGTGCTGATAAAATGGTGGAGCAATTTACCTTAGTCTTTTGACCATCTATCTCAAGTTCTTCATAACTGCGACATGTCTCATCCATAACAAATTTCGCATGGGAAAGATGGGCTAAGTCAGTTGCAGCGTGCACCCGCAGCACCAGAAAATCTAAATTGCTTGAGTTGGGCCCAAAGAAGAAGTTTTGGACACAGTTCTGTAATTGCTTTTCGGAGGTGAAACTGCCCAAATGCTCAACCTGCCATTCATAAATCCCAATATATTACGCCCTGACACATCATATGCTCCACACACCTGTCACTGCAAATTATCTGCGGCACTCAACTTTAGAGGTCAATTATGGTGAAGAGCAAAAAAAGTTAAAAGTGTATGGGCTAGACAATTTTTACGGCCCAATTTCGTATAGACATAGTATCCACACTATAAGCCCGTCCACAAAATTATGGTGGACAATACATCTCTAACCCCTCCTCAATCTCAATCCAAACTTGTTTCCTAATGCCTCAGACTTCCAACCTATCTCCTTGTTTTCTGCTCTACCATTACGTGTTGGAGTGAAACATGTAAACAAAGAAACAAATAAGGTACCAAACTGAAATTTGATCTGTACAAATTTTGTTGCTCAAATTATCGAACACCGAATGACATATCTGGAGAAAAGATCTACCTCGGAAGCTGAAAGATGGTTGAACTAGACATTAAACCTGCTGGTATTCACATGCTATTGATGATCCTGGAGTCAATGGAACCTTCAACTAAAACTATATAGCGCCAAAACTAATCTAAGAAGTTTCTGGAAAGTCCATTGATCATGACGAGGATGCGAGTCCACCACTCAATTTGATGCGCGATGTTTCAGATATGGTACTATCCACAATAACCCATATTTCTAAAATGTTCGTCAGCTAAATCGTTTATGTGACAATCCAAAATAAGGATGATAAGCATGTTTTGGAAGCCAGGCAAGAAGGCAATACTTGATTTGTTGGTGAAGGACACACCTGAATTGAACCACAGTCTGAAAGGAGAGATGGAAAATGACACCGAAGGCTTGATTTAGTGAAGATAACTGCTTTTATTCGATTATTTGGTGTCCGATCCATCTGGGTAAAACAAAATATAAGAATTTGTGGGTGAAAATATAAGCCACATAAGCCACAATTTCTTATAAGCTCATACCCTGCAGCACTACTCAGAAACAGGTTCAAAATATCCCAGACAAATATCAAACTGAAAAGAATAAAAATATACATGCAATACTCACTTGTGTCCTCAAAAAAGTGGGCAGATTAAGTGCCTCTTCGTTGGCGAGATATTCGCTCACTATGCGATTAGAGTCCTCTTGAGATAGTCGGGAAGACATAGTTCGGATAATCCCATCAGCTGAAGCTGTTTTCAGAAGCAATTCTTGGCACCTGCTTACAAAAATCATCATTAAAAAATCAAACTTTTCCGGTTATGCAATACAAGCGTGCCATGCAATCAGAAAAAGCTTCAAACAACTTTACAACAATTTCCCTCACCTTAAAAGAAAAATTTCAGGGGCAACGCCCTGGCGTGATACCAAAGCCACCAAGGACGGTAAAGTATCTTGGTTAAAGCCACTGAAAGTATCTGCTGTCGTGAAGCAAATTGAAACCTGCTCAGTGAAATCACTTTGACTTTTCACGATACTTGTGGCATCTTTGACCCAGTCTGCCAACTGTTCAACAGAAGTCTTTTCTTCTTTGGTTAAAAGTGACTCGTAAGTGAGCACCTGCAAGAACCAACAACCAGGAACCATGAACCTACAACCATGAACCTTTTGGTTCTCCTAGCTTTACTTTATTGAGTTTTCTAGGGGAATCACAATAGCCTCAACAGCATTGATACCTTCAATGGCAAAAAAAAAATAAAAAATGACGTTAACAACATGACTTATGCCAAATCGTGTATTATTTTCCACATATCACCTCAATGACGTGAACGTAAGTTAATCGAGAAATAGTGGGCCGTAGATTTAGTCCACGAAATAAGTGAAGTAGTGACAATTTCTAGTGATGAGAAGAACATATCAGCTCACTGTACAGCAGATCCACATGGTTTGACTTTATACCTGCTTCTCGAACCTGTTTACAAAAGGAGGGTCCAAATCTGCTAAATTGGTTTCATCGACAGTAACCACACAACGGAAATTTTCGTGAACAAAACACATAGGATTACTATGTGGGCCTAAAGCAATTCGGCAATTGCTACGTCCACCCACAACTGTGTAATGCTGGTTGAGCATGTCATATAATGACGTCCAAATTTGCTTCAGATTTCGAAGCAATACCAATCTGCCATCATAAAATAAAAAATCTGTTAAAACTCCAAAAATAAAAACCACTCATGAATGGGCATTTCCTTGTTGCCAAAAAATGATTTTCTTCATGCATGCAAATACGATTTACAGCTCAATAATAGCCGGAAACTGCAAATTTGCCATCTGAAATTATGCTAATACATATGGTTACCAACAAACTGGTCAATCAATTGCAACTCTGAATCATAAAGGTGAACTGATAGCCAAAATACATCCAATGAGATGAAGCAATACAACTTAAAAAGGTAAAAATGTGTTCAACACAACCAAAAAGACACATTGACAGAACCTTGTATCGTGTAAGAATAACTGTAGTGGTCCAGAACAGCAAAAAGTTTATGGCGAACAAAATTTACCAGAAAATGTGAAGGAATTGCCAACCACATTGTATCGTGAAACTATATAATTCTTTCTTTTCTGAGGCAGAGTCAGATAGAACGGTTTTAAATTTATGAACCCTGTACAGAAATTTGCTCCGGCTGTTTCGATATTATTGCCATAATTTAGGTGTATTAATATCCAACCAAATTAGTATTTTGTCCTTCAGATGATGCTAATGATGAACTTATCATCACCCTGTTTTAATCAAAAATAATGGTGAAAATATCTCTTACCTTCCAGCTTCCATGTGGAGAATGATGGCACTTAAAAGTGTATAGCTGTAGTCGTCCGAACAATCATCTCTGTATTGACTACCAAAAATTGTGACTAAACCATGTTGTTTTTCAAAAAAATAATCCATGATTCCAGCTCCTGAACTTCCCTGCAAAAAGACACAGGCTTCTAAAGGTTGAAGAATTAACATGCTTGGCAAGGGAAGGCAAAATTTCAGACAGATTACATATTGCTCAGAGAAAATGCCAGACACAATACAAGAATTGTCGAAGAAGAGAGGCTTCTAAGCTTTTGGATAAGAATGGTTACAAAGAGATAAAAACATCGTACGACAGGTTGACTATTGCTCACAAGAAAAACCAACACATGTGGAAGACAACAATTGACTAGTTCCAAATCAACAAAACAGCGAAATCAACAAAATTAACCAAATAATTGCAGATTTTCAAGAAAACTAGGCTGACAGAAACTCCGATTGCAAGCATAAAGCATCGAAGTGCTATAAAGCTGGAAGAAAATCAAAGAACAAACCCGAGTGATTAATAGAAGGTGCCGGGCATGTCGGTCATTGATATTGGCCCTTATTAAATCAAGAACCGGTGGAGTTTCCAACAGGATTTCATCAGCAGAAAAGCTTTTAACGTCATTCTTGAAAAACAATCCCAATTTTGAGTGATCATCAGGGGAACCTCCGAAATTTCTTGTCAGGGCCGTGTAGAGAAGACGCTTTTGGCCAGCGTTATCCTCTAAATAAGAATCTTTTAGAGACCTTATGAGAGCATAGAAATCTCGTAATCCATGGAAGTGTTTCCGTGACTGTTTCACAGAATACTCACTATAAGCCTGGCATAAATGCCTTATTGTCTCTTTAAAAGATTCCGGCATTGTATAAAAAGATAAGCCAAAACTTCCAATAATTGCCTTGCTAGTTTCCAACAAATCTTCAGGTGTAGGATCAGGTTGTGATAAATGAATGGCTCGATTCATTTTTGCAGCGTCCAAAGCCCAATTGCTGATACCAACAACAGCGACTTCATGAACATCTGGTTCGAGTAAAGTGTGTAATACCTGGCACTCAGGCAATATCTTTGTTAGTTTTGTTCGCTCGTAAAATTACCAAAACAACAACCAATATGTCTAAAGAAGACTATCTGTACAAATGAATTTTGATGAAATCGATGTCTTCCTAATTAACACCATGAAAAACCATCCGTTCAGCAAGCCTGAAATTGCGGCAACAAAATCAAATAAGTAGCAAAAAACAGATTACACAAACGTATTTTTCCCAGAAAAATCCCCAACCTGTAAGAAGGGAGCAAGGCTTTTATAAATGAAAATAAAAATTCAATTTTGTACAAAAACGAGCCATTTCTCTTTCAAAATCTTTTGTAGCATGATTGATACCACAATAAAGATGGAACAGACATCACTTACACTCCTACAGTCTGGTCATATCGCCATAATTTCTACAACTTCTCGAGCATAATTGAAAAAAAAACTGTCATATTTCACAAAAGCATACGTAGTATAACAGCTAAGAACATGAAGTAAGCCCCTGCAGACTGCATTTAATGTAAATACCGATAAAACCAAAAATTATGGTGCAGAGAGAGGAGAAAAAAATCACCTTGAGAGGATTATTTGCTGAGACCTCTGCCAATCCAACTTCATCCAGAACCACCACAACCACTAAATCATCGCCAGTGTTCTGGCTCACATACCGCTTTGCCCTGTCAAATACCTGTCATATGTTCTTCTGAAGTGGCATTAGCATAACTGTGCAATCTTAAGCAATTTTTTTGATAAATAGATCTCTAATCGTCTACAGATGTAATGAGACGCTTCTTATTCCCAGCTAAGATCTCCTCGCAGTTTGATTCTGAGAAAGATAAAACCTTTTAAAGTAGAGCACATGCTGTATAAGTACTGACCTTCACAATCCCTTCAGATGTTGATGATTCAGAACCTTGGTAAGGTAGCATGTACATTTTCGGCAGCTTCTGGAAGTAGATGTCCTTGGATTCACGTCCTCGCAAGTTACTAAAACCAACACATCACAGCTTCTCCATCGTTTAAAATTCCCTCAATAACAACATTCATGAGGATCTCATTGAAACTGTTCTAATCTTACTCTGCATCTCAAATTCGTCAAGGATTAGAAGCACAAACAGCCTTACGAGCATGTAAATGATACATTTTAATCCGGCAACTTGCAGAAGTCTTAGTTGTGATTTTGTTATGTAACAGCAAGAATAAATATAAGATTTCTTACCTATATATCAGTTGTAAGGCCAGTGTCTTCCCCGAGCCTGGCTTTCCAATGACAAAGATCGGGAGTCGGTTTAGTATACACACCAACATCACAAACACAGTCTCCAAAAGGCATGAGTTAACACCTGTTCCAGGAATCATCTCCATTCGCCTTAATAAATCCTTTTGCTCTTCACGAAGAATTTCTTTGAATTGATTCTTACAAGACCAACGATCAAGTATGCTTTCTGTACGACGCTTGTAAAGCTTCTCATACTCCTCCCGATGTTTCTGTGTAGTTAGTCGTGCATAATAGCAATGTGAAAAGGCAAGAACCATCGCTCTCTCTGAAACTTCTCTTTCCCGTCGTTTCTGACGCAATAAGGGGCGACGACACAGGTCTTTTTCAAACCAATCCCGAAGGGAAAGACACCTTTGTACATCTCGAAGGCTTACACTAGCCTCGCCATAAATTTGTCTGGTAAATTCTTGTGAATCAGCCAGAAGGTTTATGAGGAGAGACTTGTGTTCAGTGTTCGAACCAACCATGGTTGCGATATAAGCTCGCTCATCAGTACGGCTGAGCAAACCATAATCCCAAACAAAATCGAGCATGGCCTCTGGAAGAGGGTGTACACGATACGCCAAACGAGACTTTGTTAAACCGAATTTCTCCTGCAAATAAAACGCGAAGGCAACAACTCTGATACATGAATGGGACAGAAGAAACAACAGCACCAAAAAGTAATGTTGATGAAACAGTGAGGAAAGTGAGGCTGAAACAATGTAACTATGAGCAATTAAAGGGAAAATTTGAGATTTACCATTTGTAACCCAGCAATTGCATTGGGAGAGTCACTTAATCGGTATGGATTGCAAGCAGCAAGTACAACCAAATCCTTATCCAGATGTGTCCCTTCAAGAGAATGTCGACAAAGAATCTCTTTGATAAGGCCGAGATGATCGCAGGTGTTTATCTCATCAAGGAACACCCATACCTGACACTCACAACAGATTGTAGTTCGAACATTAAGGAGCCAAAAAACAATCTGGTAAAAAATATACTGTGATGGAGACACGAAACATTTTTTTAACAATTTGTGTAGCATGTTCTAAGCCTTTTGTCAAAGGGTTGAGACTGTTTGGATAATTCTATGTCAGTAAACCTTTTAAAACACAGGTGGAGAAATGTACATCACTCGGGAAAACTATTTGACAGACAGGAGAAACCTTCCTAAAATATCAAATCAGCCTTCAAGCTATAGAGCTACTAAGCTTCTTCAGTTTGCTCAAAAGCAAACAGGTTGTCTTACCTTCTTGTTCAGCTCTTTGGCAGCTGTATTTGCAGTTTGAACGAATGATGATATAGACTCATGAGTCGTCCCAGCATGCATACACATAGAATGAAATTCTACACCAGATATGGTGGCCAATGTCTTCACCAGACTTGTTTTCCCACAGCCTGTTTCTCCCATGACAAGAACAGGCACGCTTGCTCTCACTCGAAGAGCTATAAGGGCCATCTTTAAAATGTTGTCAGCTGTGAAAGCATAATTTGGCATTTGCCCTGGAAAACCAGAATGAAACATCTGGTGAATTTCTTGCCACAGTTCTTCAGAAGGCATTTTTGAAAAGTCCTTGAGGGCTTTCCTTTCCGATGGCAGGCATTGTGAGATTATCAAATCCTGGACACTGTTTGGCACACAGGATGGTTGTCGATAAAGAGCGAAAATTGATGTCGCGTCATGATGAAACATTACAAGGAGATGATTAGAATCTGCCCAGCGAATCATTCCTTGCATCCTAGCCTCCATCAAATCTTCATCTATTGACATCCCTCCTTGTAAATTTTCCTGTTGCTCATGAGTCCAGGGCTTTGTCGACCTTAATGTCAGCTCTCTGATCATTTCAATGAAGCCCCTGACCAACAGCGAACGAATATCGGGTCGAGTGCTGATCTCTTTCAAAGTGTTAACCAGGAAGAAATAATTCCCGGATAGAATGCGAAGTTGGTAAGATAGCAGAGAAATAAAAACATGTAACAATGAAAATGACATCCCTTGCGCGTGTCCGGCCCCATGATGCTCGTCTGATTGTGCTCGATTAACTGCTGGGGTGATGAAATGTTGCTGTAGCAATTCCATACAAAAGGTTTCCGGAAGAAGTTGTACATTTCTCCCAGAGCTTGTAAAGCAAAGATCGCGGACGTCCAAATTGTTGGCGTTTATAGCTGCCAAATAGTGGCATACTACCTGAATATCACTGTCCACTTCATTGCTAACTTTTAACCGTGTCAAATCCCATGCTAAATGTATACATTTAAGCCAAGAACATACAGGGAGGCCATCTAAAATGCTGTTTCCAAGACTGTTGGCAATTTCGACAGCAATATGTGTATGGCCTAAGCGATATAAAATACCATCCGAAACTTTGGCTCGCCTAAGAATTAAAATTTCAAAAAGAAGAACACTTAGGTAGTCTATATTGCTAACTGGCCCTATATCTAGATGCAAAAGACTCGTCGATGTGGGGTTCAAGTTCTTGAGAAGTCGAAGCACACGTTGTCGAGAAATGACCCCAGAAATAGGGATAGTAACAATGTCCAAATTCTGCGATAAATTATTCACACAATCAGCCTCAACAAAATTATGTTAAAATTGAAGGTTGTCAAACGCTCTTTAAAATACAAAACAAAAGATAAAGCACGAATAATGCAAATGTAGTTTGACACCAAGCAAAAACAGCAGCATTTTATCATCCTATCAAGAGCACAGAGGTTGAACAGAATGTCTTGTTAAACCATAGACAGAACCAAAGCTTACAATAGAGGTGACGTAAATATCAAATACTTGGGAAAAATGCTGAAGTAATGATTTAACACAGATCAAAATGTTTCAAGGAGATGATGAGACTTCATGAAACCGATCATATTGTTTAGCAGAATGTAAGCCCACATGAGCTTATATGCAACAAGAAGGTGACAAACCCAATGATCGGTGCTGAGTTCACAGCCATAGCATTTCAGAACTCTTGAGCAACACAAAAAAGAAAACGTGCAAGGCAACATACCAAAGCTGCTGCATGGTCGTGGATCCATGTGGTCTTTCCCATTCCCGGAAGATCGGAAACCACCACAGTCATTTCCGATGAAGAAGACTGAAGGTCCCTTTGGATGTCCATATTGGAACCAGTTTCCAGATTCACGACTATGCCAAGTTCTTGCGAGAGAGAATGCAAAATCTGGCAACCATCAAGGCCCACAACGGCAATCGTGCTACATGTACATGGATTTGTTGAGACCATATCCACAAGTGTATCTACAAGTAGGCGTTGAACATCAAACGCCAACCTTTCCACAAAAAGTATACAGTAAAATCGAACATTTCGCCTATCTTCAAAACACCGTAACAAAAGCAAATGCACTTCTTCCCAAAGGGTTGACTCCTGGCACACAAGTACGTCTAGTCCAGCATCCTGTAAGTTCCAACCTTGTCCATGGAACACAGATATAACTGCTAACATTTCATGTTTTTGATCTTCTGCCATAAGGAGTATAATAGCATCTTGACTTCGTTTCTTATCCATGTCAGAAAAGCAACAATCATCCGACTGTTCCAAGGAAGACGGAGAGATAACAGGTTCCAGTGCTTCTCCAATAGCTCCCAAAGTCAGCAACCACTCATTCAAAGAAATTACTTCTGAGGAAATTGCTTTCCAGTGTACAGACAGTATTCCCGATTTCGTCATTTCTCTCACATGGTCTATTGTAGCTGAATCCTTCACCCATTGAAGTAGCTCTAAACAGAAATTTTCAGTTTCCGCGTCATTTTCACTTGTCATCAAATTTAAGAAATGTGTAAGCATCCTGGAATCGAAGTAATTGAGAGAACTATGTGTTCTCCGAGCTTCAGCAACTCCCCTCTTCCAACAAGTCAGCCCATCCTTCAATTCAATTTCCCACTCTTTCAAGCCTTCCAATCGACTCCATTCCCTAACAAATCCCTCCTGATAAGCATAATGACCTGCCTGATACAGGTTCGAAATGCTGTGAGCTAAACGTTGTATAAGATCCACCAAGTTTATGAACTTTGACATGTCATCAACAACCATCTGATCTCCGTTTCGAACGCTACCACCATAATCGGTACTGCCAGCTGTACGAGCTGCAAATCGTGTTCGCACTTCATAACTATTTATGAGTAGACAGGCACGGCTTCGAAGCTCTTCAAGAAGAGAAAGAGTGTAAACAGGGCAATTACTACTGCTTCCCTTTTCCTCTGTGACGTTTGAGGTTGAAGGCCCTTCTCGAATTATAAGTTCGGCCTGACAATTCCCGAGTTGCCCATTCTCATGCGATTCAATGAAGAATTTGCAACTGGGTGCAATGAGAATTCTCGACATGTGATCCCTCAAATTCATTTCTCTATTTGCAATAGTGGCAAAAAATTGCTTCCAACTAGGTACTGCCGAAGTGCAAGAATAGATTTTGGCTGCAAGTTGAGAGGCTTCATTGATTCCCTTCCACTGTTTTCTGATCATTCCTTGTGCATCTGTAAAAGACAATCTATCAGCTTTTAACAACGGCCAGAACATACTTTGGATCTCAATCAAATCAGAAATAGCGGCCTCTTTGAGAAAATTTTCAGAGTGTTCCTCCACTGCATCAATCAAATTTCGCAAGTCTTCATCCACAACCTCCCTGAAAAAATGGAGCAAGTCTTGTGCAAAAGAGATAGCCTCAACGACCAACAAATCTTCCTCGGTTATATCACACAATGACCTGTTATGAGTTTGACAAACAGCAGCAAAATCTGTTTTTAGGAAGCCCGAATCTGTCCTTGAAAAGATCGTCAGTAACCCAGCTACAAGGTTATCAGTATCTTCTAGCTCCAACAGCTTTATAACCTCGATGAGCGACCTCTCAAACACTTTCTTTTTTTGCACTTCAGTCCAGATTTTCACAAGCCTCAATAAGTCTTTTGTATCCCCTAAACCAACTTTTGATTGTATTTCAGCAAACTCCTTTTCCACAGCCTGTGGATCCACACCTTCCCAAAGTTTCGCAACATCTTCGAGGGAAGGATCCGCTGAACCCAACCAAAGTCCAAAAAACGATTCTATTGCTTTTGGAAAGAGGAGTTTTGCCATGAATGTCACTGTGTTAACCGACGATGACCTCGCCTCAAGACTGTTCTCTTCTCCTTCTGATTCAGCCTCCACAGTGTCATTCCCCTCTTCTTCCATGACTTCCTCTTCTTCCTCTTGCATCTCCTCATCCTCATTTTCGTTTTCGTCGTTGGGAAGGACAATGACAACCGAGTTTCCTGATTTTTGAGCTTCTGATTGAACAATTCTGACAAAGACATTGTTAAATGTTACCGATGAACGTACGAGAATCAGATTTTCCCTGTGATGCTCCAGCAAATCTTGAAATTCAATAGGCCAGTGGTTTTTGTCTTGTACTTCAGAAAGGTCATAGCTATGCCACATTTGACGCCGTTCAACCAACCAATTGCGCCATTTTAAAGCTTCTTCTTTCGACACGTATTTACAAGTTGAGCAAAACCAAAAAAATGAATCGAGACCAGCTAAAAACTCCTTGTAAAATTTTAACTGCAGTTTAGCTTTCTCAAGAACTCCAGCGTTACATGATACTCCTGCTGCAGAAAATGCAGAATAGAGAAAAGTGACTGGCCGTTCATCAAGATTTTGAACTACCTTCATGTTTAAAGTCCCATCGATCAGCTGCTGGTTCAGATTGGTTACGGCTTTCATTGCTGCTGTTTGAATAGGAAATTTTATTGGCACATGTAGTGTGGATTGAAAATGCAAAAGATGCCACGGAAAATCAAACTCCAATAAGGTTGCCAGCGGAGATGACTCCAACAATTCCTTGATCTCTTCACAAATTTCAGAGCTAAGCAAAAAGACTAGCAGGTCTTTTTTCAGACTGCAAAATGCAAGAACAAAAGAAGAAATGTCAGGTTGTACCTCTTATTAGATGCACAGTGAACAAATGGAAGTTAATGCTCACTAATAAAACTAGTAAGAATTTCGATGTTCTTGATTATTAAAATGGCAAGTCATCAAAAAAATTAATGTCATTGACTATTAAGGTGGCAACACATCAACAACCTCAATGTTATTGATTTTAAGGTGGCAATTCGATGTTATTGATAATTAGGATGGCAAGTCATCAACAATACCAATGTTGTTAATTATTATGGTGGCAAGTCATCAACAATTCCCATTTTGTTGATTATTTAAGATGGCAAGTTGTCTGGACATGAGTCAGGACGCAGACGTTGAGGAACACACCTTGGAGCATTGCTTGGCCCTGCCCAGCTGCTTCCAAGACAGACTTGACATAAAATCTGAGAAGCAGTCGATAGAGTTAGTTCTTTCAACATTACAGACGATAACAGTTGAAAATAGTTATCTGTTATTAATTGATGCCCCATCTCGTCTATATGGCGATCGAATTCCAACAAACTCTGTAATGAGACATTTCCCTGTTTGAGATAACAGGCTGTCTCTGAAAGCAACTTTTTCATGATCCCTAATTTAAGATGCAAGAATTCCTGAAAGAGCTCAAAAATTGCTATATACGATTGGTGTACTCTCGAATTCGAAGATTCCGGTACATACGAGTTCTTTACCCATGCCAAACATACATCATAGATTTTTGTGTCACAAGTAAAAAAATCAGGAGAATGTCTGTAGGCACATTTGAGTGCTTCTTTACAAATTTCTCGAACATCTGAATGTTTACAGTTTGCCATTGTCATTAAGCAGAAGATTTTCTCGTTAACGGTCTCCCCACTGTCCATCAGTTTCTTCTCTTTATTGTCCATTAGTGTCTTCTCCTCACCGTCCATCGGTTTCTGCTCACTGTCTGTCCATTTCTTCTTCTCACTCTCCATCAGTTTCTTCTCCTCACTGTCAGTCAGTTTCTCCACACTATCCGTCAGTTTCCTCACACTGTCCGTCAGTTTCTCCTCACTGTCTGCCAGTTTCTCCACTCCGTCCGTCAGTTTCTTCTCACTGTTCGTCAGGTTTTCCTCGGTGTCCATCAGTTTCTCCTCTCTGTCGTTCAATCTCTTCACTTCACTGTCATTCGGTGTTTTCTCCTCACTGTCTGTCAGTGAAAATATTGTGCTAGTCTGAATGACTTGAATCATATTACATTGCATTTCTTGTAACTGACTTGAAGGTGACCGTTGGTTACCCATGTTACAGAGAAGTTTAAGAGATTCGGATTCCAAAATATTTTCTAAAAGCAGTTTCTTCACAGAGGATGTGGGAAGCAAAGAAATCTCTAAAAGTGCCTTTGACTGATTGGTTAATGATAGTCGAATGATACGTCGGGTCACTTTTTCCTTCACAATACGAAAAAGTTTCCAAAATGGAAAAGTTTCTCTCGTAATGATAGGAGGAGTGATTGTATGTTTTATTCCATGTAGTAGAGCTGTTAATGTAGGAGCTGCATTGAGAATAAACTCCACTACTTGGTAATAATTTCGCTCAAGAAATGAATTTGATGGTTGACAAGATTGTTCAAGTGCTGTTTTGTTACAATCTCGCTCGAGAAATGAAAATAATGGTTGACAAGATTCTTCAAATGCTGAAACAGCTGAGCAAAAATCCTTTTTAGATTCCAAGTTCGAAGATGAATTGTCAAAGGATGTAAAACCAGAAAAAGTAGAACCAGAAGATGTCACAATAATATGTCTCTGACTCAAAAATGAACCGCTGGGATCCACTTCGTACAGATGAGGAATAGTGGCCAGAAACATGAATGAAACTGACATCCACTTGTTTAGAACAGTTGTAAAATTGGCTTTCCACCGAAGACAACAACTGTCAGTCATCTTCTCAGTTAAAGCAGTACTCGAAGACATGCACGAAAACAGTACTTGGCAAGTACGGCTCAATGACTCTCTATTATCTTGAATCGTTTTTTGTGAACTTCCAGTAAGCTTGACAGATAGAAAATGTAGGGCGACCCAGCCTATGAAAAATTGGTTGATAGTCGATTTTTCACAAAGAACTAGTGAGAGAATATCGATGATCACACTCAAAAAAGAGGACATGCTACTAGCAAGAGGCAACCAGTAACGTAGATCAGAACTCTCGAATAGAGTGACACAATCATCGAACGTTTCCCAGGTTACGGTTTGACTCATCCATAGCGGCACTTCAAAACACCAAATAGTAAGCTTATCTTGAAACTCAGGCTGCAAATCTTTCAGTTCTGGTTTTAAGATGACATTATATACACACTCCCTATTTTTCTTTAATGATCGGCTCCGACTCATACAGGAATTATCCTCACAGGGAAGTCCTATGGTCGTACTTGCGAACCTAGTTAACTTTTCCACTATGTTCAATGAACTGTAAACAAGAAACTGGTATGAAGATGGCATAAGCTTTTCCCTTTGCTGACCATTTGTACAAAAGGAACAATTTTGTAAATGCCAAGTACTGGCTTCCTTCACTGCAAACCTTCTGGTTTTGTCTCGTTCCATTAATACTATTTGTCCATTATCGAAAACGATAGAGACTTGTCTTGCCTCAAAAGGGAGGAACAAATTAAAAGAACACCCATACTGATTATTATCCTCAGAATGATGCAATTTCTCTTTGGAACAGCTCTGTGAACATTCCATGGTTGACAAACACAAGAAAACCAAAAAGGATGTTTGAATATTTTCTCCTCGACGTAGAAAATTGATAACTATGACAATTTTTCCAGATTATCTTGAAGTTTACTAACCAAAAGATGATGTTTCCCTGCTGTTTCCTGTCGATAAATGTGACATATGGACAATTTGAGAGTACACCATCAAAAATCTCTTCCACAATCTTTTTTTTTCACTAATTTAATGACTTTCGCACGAGTTTAATAAAATGTTCTACTTCTGCAGAAACGTTACTGCAGACAAACTAAATATGTCGTGACCCATGGCCAAAAGCTTCCCTGCTTATGTTTGCATCTTCAAATTTGAATTTTGAAATTTTGAAAGCATTCACTTTTCAGCCAAAGCTCACATTCTCGGAGTTTGCCGTAAGACAGTACTGCATGTCGGTGAATTCCAAATCAATCTTTAGCACGTGCGGTCAGCGAATTCAATACAGACTTCACACGTACAGACCGTAGCTTGCATTCAATTCGCCAATGTTTTTCAGCCAAAGCTCACAAATCTAGGAACTCGCCGGAAGACAAAACAGTACAGTACACCGTGAATCGCTATTAGCGTCAATATTTTTTTCGCCACTTAAAACATTTTTTCCCCGTACACACTTGTCCGATTTTCAATTTGAGACCGCAAATCGGAAGCTGAAAATATCTCTTTCAATCTCAATCGTCAGATCCACAATCTGACAAGTGTGTACGGAGAAAAGATCTTTTAAGTGGAGAAAAAAACCTTGACACTAATAACGACTCGCGGTGTACTGTACTGTACACCGCGAATCGTAATTAGAATAAATTACTCTAATTCGGTCGCTCGAAATTTCGACTCTATCACATCAAATAGAGTAATCGATTCTAATTTTTTCATTATTCTAATTTAGGTGCGGTTTAAATAGCGTAACAAATTCTAATATAGGTTTTATAAATAGTGTGGAGTACGGACGACGTCTGACCGTGCAGAATTGTAATTTTATAAGTAAATAGGTACAAATAATGATTTAATAGAATCGCGCTCGCACGTGAAATCGCACTAAACAAAAAATCAATCACATCGAAAAAAAGCCTTTCGCATAACTCTCGTCCATCGACAGCATCATCGTCAGTGTGAACATTAACTGACATTCAATGCGACAAATATTATTAGAGTCATAATGACGTCAATACTATACCGGACTGACGCATTTTATATGTCTACGTAATTTAGTGTTCATAATCATCGCGCACATAATCATCGCCGACATAACCCAATATAGAATAACTAAATAAATTAGAGTAAACTTCATAGTTGAAAAAGCTCTATCACATAAATTAGCGCCAATTACTCTAATTATTTTTTTTGGTTTTTTTACTCTAATTTTTTCATTACTCTAATTACGATTCGCGGTGTACTGTACAGCATGTCGGTGAATTCCAACTCAATCTTTATCACGTAGTCATCGAATCAGATAGAAAAACCACACGTGCCGACGGTGGATTGCATTCAATACGCTGGAGCAGTATAGAGTTAGGCTGCGGCCCCATGTGGCTAAGTTCGGGTTTTTTTCTGTCGTTTTCCTTTATAACTTAGCGCCGTACTGCCTAAGTTGCGACCGTACGAAGAAATTGCAAATTTGTAGAGTACAATTTGCGTCATTCTTGAACTTAGGATGTACAGGTGAAAGTAGGCCCATACAATATGCCTATTGTATGCAAAACATACAATATGACCTTAAGACCCATATTGTATTGGTCGCAAAATGATAAAGAAAAGTAACAGGGTTGAGTTGCACATCGTTCGATAGAGAATTAAACGTCATCGGACGGTAGCTGATCAAAGTAGCGATCTAAGAAGATCACATGAAAAGCTCATAACACAACTTGCGCCTACCAAAGGCCTACCATAAAACGCCTACTTTTGAACTATAGCCAAACAAAAAAATCCACCTCGTCACTTCTCTGTCAGGGAGATGATCAACAAAAGTTGATCTTCCAAAAACATAATGTCGATTATGGTCCCCAAATATTCACGATCCGGGAAGGGAAAAAAAAGTTGTAATTTCACAAAAGAAAAGAATAAAATTTTAATCAAGAAAACAAAGTCACAAAAAAAGTTAAAAACCATCGCGTCCAATGAACCATTGCCGAATGGAATCATTCAGGAGACCATGCTTGATTTTTTTTGCGGTTTTCTTTTTCATTTTCATTTTGTACACCGAGACATATACACGTGACTGCCTCTAATTTGTTGTAAAGTGGTCTAATGGAGGGATGATTTTTCTTCTCCGTTATCACTGTTTCATACGACAAGCTTAATGAATAACTCTCCATTATAAAAGGACGTTTGCCTCGAGGACAAAGCCATAGAACAAAAGTGCAACAGTTATCTAGGGGAACACTTTTCTTTAAGAAAGGCGATTTTCTTGCTTAGTTCAAAAGTTTACTTCATAAAAGAAAACGTAAAAGAAAAAGTTGTGTAGCCAAAGCGCGCGCTCTACACGTGTCGTTTCTGCTCATGAATGCATTCGACTCAGCCTCTATCGTGGAACCAGAGTCATATATTTACTCGACTATTTACTCGACTATGTTGAAGTAAAAAAAAAAAAAAAATCTCATGCAATTCTTGCCTTCCTTTCGGGGATTGGCGTTGGAAAGCGTCAAAGGCATGACCAATCATTTGCCTTCCTAGGTTTTTGATAAACACCAATTGCCTTCCTAAGTTTTTGATTAAAAGATGTTTTTTTTAAGTAGGCAGCTTCGCAGGAGGATTAAGCAAAATTCAAAGAAATCAAAAGGGAAAAGCACACCGTTTCTGTTATTAATGTGGGCCATGCTATTAGCAATGAGATTTATCAAGGGTAAAGGATGAATATGCACCCCATAGGAGGAAGTTGAATCTATATTAGTGCGGATTTTAATAATTACAACATTTATAAAATTGCTACAAAATACCACACTCTTAATGTGACAGTGACAAAAATGAAAACCTAAAGGTTCCAATTCATACAAAATCATCTGATTTGTAATATTTCCTTCAACTTTATGAGATTCAGTTTCGAAAAAGACAACAAATCAACAAATAGACGAACAGAAAAAACATCACAGTCGATCTGACACCATCTTTCCTGTATTTTTTTTTTAAAAAGTGTTTTTTTTTTTTAAAGTCGTTTCTTTAAAAAAAAGTCATTTCTTTTGAAAGAGATTTCAAGAAGATCACAAATAATAACTAGCTTTTCAAAAGCGTCCTAAAAATCAGCTCTGCAAAATATAGCACTTCACTTTTTTTCTCGTATTTAGACAATTCTCTAAATACCGCCTATGCTATCTATTTGCTTCTCCCATCTAGGGTTTCAAAACACTACCTAAAAAAGTTATAAACAACTTTATCGAATATCATTATACTAAAGAAACCGGCTTTACCATCCTCTCTCCCGCCCCCTCTCCTTTCTCCATCGCCTCCCTGCTTCTATTTCCGAGAAATTACTTAAATGTGCTCCCATTTCAACACCACCTGTCTCTAAAAAAGAAGCTCACGCTCTCCCTCTCTCCCTCTATCCCTCTCTTTCTCTCACTCTCGCTCTATTTCACTCTCGCTCTCTCGCTACTCACTCTCTCTCTCCCTCGCTCTCTCCCTTTCTCTCTCGCTCTCTTTCTCTCTCACTCTCTTCCTCTCTCGCTCTCTCACTTTTTTCAACCTTCTAAACACTAATACCCATTAAGACACCTGTCACTTAAGCAAAAGCAGCCTCACCCTCTTTTGCATAAACTGCCAAAGCTGCCGCAGCTGCCTTCACATCCACATTTTCGAGTTTTCCGGTTTTCGATGCAATAATTGCACATTTCTTGTCTTTTGCTCCAGGAGCAAAAATTTCGGCTTTTTCTGCCGATCCAAACAGAGCAACCCTGCAAAAGCATCCCAACACGACATAGAAACAGTCACAAGGTTATTGCACTATTGAAGTTTTACTATCATCGTAAATCCTACCATCTGTACAGTTTTTTTCGGTAACCGCGAGTGAAGCTAGTACTCTCTAAGCCACATTACGGTTACTCATAAAACTGTACAATTCACATTCAGCATGATGGTGAATAACTATCGTGTAATTAACCATATCAGTTTTGTTAAATTGACATGATAAACTAAACTGAACAGCCTATTCTAAATACCCGATGTGTCCTCGGTTGCGAAAGGCTAGACAGTGGCTTTGATTAATATTAGTAATATAGAATGGCGACATACCATTTATTGCTTGTGAAATACTAAGCACATTTCAATGTAATTGAAAATCAAGATACATTATTTAGATGGTGTTTATTTTTTCTAGTCTTTTTTCGGTTAAAAGTGTACAGCTTAATGTAATTAAGACTAGTAGGATTTCTTTTATAAAGTAAAGATTCTGATTAACATATGCTCCGGGAAGATGGTCCTGTGAATCGGGTGAAGACTAAGGGAGAGGGTTGTATGTTATGAAAACTGGTTTCCCTTGTTTTAAATCATGAAAGCTGCTTACATCCTCAAATAAAGGAAAAAGGGCTACAAAACCTTATAATACGTGGATGGACGTCCTTGAATACAGAAAAAGGGAGAGGGAATCAGAAGTGGGCTAAGTGTCCTGGTAGAAGGGCCTCGTATACAATTAGTCTTAGAAATGAAATATTTTCTTTAGGATGATCAGAATTAATGTAATTCGACATGTGAAAAT
>JBBHKE010000817.1:0-28591 GCA_037447655.1 Zygnema cylindricum | reverse complement strand
CCTCCCCTCTCCCCCTATCTCCCTCTTTCCTCATCTATCCCCCTCTCTCTCCCTCTCTCCCACTGCTCTCTCACCCGGTTGATATTGCCAGCTGCACGACAGCCTCTCCGTCTCTCGCCCATTCTGCCCCTCTCCGCCTCTCTCTCCCTCTTCCCCTTTCTCACCCTCCATCCCCTCTTTCCCCCTCTCTTCCCATCTCTCCCCCTCTCTCTTCCTCTCTCCCTCTCCCACTCTTCTCTAACACGGTCAACTTTGCTCGCTGGACAATGACCTCCATTACCAGCTGCCTGTCATTCCCTTCTCTCTGTCTCTCTCTCCCCCTCTCCCAATTTTCTCCATCTCACTCCCTCTCTCTCACCCTCTCCCACTCACCCTCTCCCACTATCTCTCACCCTCACCCACTCCCTCTCTCTCACCCTCCCACACTTCCACTCTCTCACCCTCTCCCACTCCCTATCTCTCACCCTCTCCCCCCCCTCCCGCTCACCCTCTCCCATCCCACTCTCTCACCCGGTTGACTTTGCCAGCTGGGCGATGACCTCCACTGACAGCTGGCTGTCAGAATCTCCTTGCGATCTCATAGAAGCTGCCGAAGAAGATTCGACTCCATGGAAAACGACAAAACCTGGGCCCTTAATTCCCGCGGCTGCGAGTACTCCTCTCGCAACTTCCTGTACTTTCTTCGAAATACCGACTTTCAGAGGAGGTACAGAGAGAGGAGTCTCGTCAGGACTCATAAACTTTGAAGGGAGACAGAAGTAGTCTGTGAGTTCTTTGTACCTGAAAACAGAAAAATACAAAAAAGAAGACAAAAACAACTAGTAATTGTAATCGAGGTTTTTCGGTGTAAATCTTTTGCCCTAACATAAACACACCAAAACCTTTCTTTCGACTTGGGAAAACAAAATTACAAGCGAAAAAGAGAGAAAAGAAATGAAAAATCAGAAGCTGACAGCAGTTGTAATCCATATTTTTAGGTGTAAAACCTTTTGCCCTAACATAAAGACATCAAGAAGATTCTTTAGACCTGGGAAAACAAAATCATGAAAAAAAACAAAAACACAGAAAATGAGAAGCTAACAGCATTGTAATTGATATTATTTAAATTTAAACCTTTTGCCCTGTAACTAAGACACCAGAAATAGGGAGACCGTTTCTTGTGATTAGTCTGGACCACACCATTTTAGAGACAAAGGTTATGACACAAATTTTTCTTTGGTGAACAAAAAAAAAATTGTAAATGCAGACGTCAAGTTGGATTTTCACCTGGTCTAAAAACATCGCATGTGAAATTATATAAACTGCAGAGAAATCACGTAAATTAACTTGAAAACAACATCCCACATTAGTCAGTCATAAACCTTAAAAAAAGCATACGAAAATAATGAATTGTATGACTTCCGGAGATTGACATTGAACCACTGGGAGTTGAGTTGTTTGAGATCAACATGAAAATAATCAAATGTATAACCGTGGGGCATTGACATTTGTTCACAATGGCAGTTTGAGTTTTTTGAAATCAATCAAGAATTACTGACAAATAGTATCCCCGTTCGGCCAAATTAATTGTGTCTGCGCGGAAAGTTTTCGAGAGAAACGCTCCGGCTCCGGCTCCATTGGCGTTTGGTTGAACATATGAGAGTCGTTGTCGGGCATCAGTGAGAAAAAGCATTAAGGCATGGCCCAAACCTGACTGTCTAGTGGAAATAATCATATCGTAGCATTCATTCTGTTACAGTCGACAAGAAACATGAAAGAGAAGAAACAAAGAATCAAAAATAGAGGCAGAAAAGGATAAAGAATATGAAAAGTCATACAATAGCATTCATTCTGTTACCATTAACAAGAAAGAAGAAGTAAATAAGAATGAAAATCAGTGGCAGAAAAGGATAAGGATAAGGAAAGTACACAGCGCATTATCAGTGTCAAACATTTTTGAAGCACTCAAAAGCAATTTTTCTCATCACAGAGTTTTTCAATTTTTAATCTTGACATTACGATTGAAAGTGGAGTCAGTTGCCTTTCGATTACTTCTTCAAGAAAAAATTTTGACAGTAACATATAGTGCCCGAAAAATGCCTAACACTAGCAGCCATGGACAGAGTAGCTTAGTTCAGAAACGGCCTCGACTTTGTCGAATAGTTCCGCTTTTAAAAAAAGAGAATAAAAATTTAGTGGAAGAGAGAGGGAGTGAAGGAGAGGTGGATACAAGAAAAGCTACATTAGGATTTGAAGCAAGGTTCATGTGCTTTGGACTTAAATGAAGTTTGCATTTCTCTTTAACGAATAAATAAATAAATAAAGTCATAAGCAGACATAATAATAAATTAAAAATTATGAACTAAATGACTGAAAACTAATGAAAGATACAAGGATGCAAAGTTTCTAGCCATTAAGAACTATACAAAAAAAACTTTTCACGTCATCAACTAAATTGAATGCCAAAAGAGGTGTATCCCTGATGTTATCCTTAACACAATGTGAAACAGGTCATACCACGCAAAACAATATTTAAATGTGATCCATTTCATTTCTTTCCCCTTTGACAAAAAAACAGCTTCTTCTGATAGCGAAGAGCAGTAAATTTGTCTCTTCTCACACTGCCCGAAAAGAAAGCGACAACAAAAGCGACAAAAGTTGTCAAAAAGAAGCGGAAAATAAGCGAGGAAACGGTGGGAGAAAAGCCGGAAACTTGCGAAGAAAAAGTGGGGGGAAAGCGAGGAAACAAGTGGAGAAACAAGTGGGGAAAAAGTAGGGGAAAAGAGGGGAAAAGGTGGGGGAAAGTGGGAAGTTAGTTGCGAAGAAGTGGGGGAAACGTGGTGAAAGCAGTGGAGATGGAAACGGGCTGAAAATGGGGGGACAGTGTGGAAAACCTTGAAGGATGACGGGAAAAGCTGATCCATTCAGTAAGACACGAGAAAAAAGCTCACAGTTTTCCTTTACTGCTCAATGAAAGAACCTTCACATTTTTTCCCATGTTCTGAAGTATAAGTTTTAGTCTTTTAGGGTACACTAAACTTGATTTTATCGTATTCTTTTTTCTTTCTTCAATCTCCTTACTTGCTCCACATAACTACCATCGTTGTAAAATCATCGTGTTCTCATTTATTTGACGCGTGCGGAGATTTTCTTGGACCTCTCCCTTCGACGATTTTCTATGACACAGTTTCCTGTCGTTCACTACCAACCATCTCAAATGATTCATTGCTTCAAAATATTACCAATATCCCAGCCTATAAAGAATAAAACGTATAAAGAGTAAACATTATAAGAATAAACCTCATAAAAAATAAATCTTACATCTTTAGCACTGGAAAGTATGACCATGATATTTTGACAACCCTACATTCTGACTTTACAACCGAGCAAGCATCTTTTCACAGTGCTAACAGCTTTGACTAACTGGCAAAAAATTTCTCACACTATAAATCTAAAAAATCTTCAACGAAAATTTATCCCGGGTGTTTACAAACCATTCCTACAACCCTAACTAGAAACAGAACAAAAAAACAGCAGACCTCAAATGTACCTCCAGATATTGCACTTCAACCCTCAGATCCTATCCCATCCCCAATCAAATGGAATCAAAAACAAAAATCTTACTCAAATCTGTTCTCACCTTCAAACGTCCGAGCATCTCGACATAGTCGGCGGGCATCACCAAAACATCCTCCACATCATAAACCCAGGATCTCCTCACATTCTTGTTCATCTCATAGGTCTGTTTCCCTCTCGGAGTCGCAACAATGTCAATTTCTACTCCTGGATACCTATCTTTAAGCAGTTGAATCACCGGGAAAAAAAGAAGATTCTCATACACACCACCAGTGACAAAAATTGCACATTTGCGAACATCATCTCGGATGTAAAGACCGAGAGAGGCAATTTCTGGCAAATAACCACTTGGAAATTTCAAATATCCTTTCTCACTCGTTTCATCGTTCGGAGGACGAGGAGCCTCGGCTTCTTGTCGTCCTTCGGAGAGAAGATCTCCATAAGACATGTCAGGATCATCTCCATAATTGAAAGGATCATCAAACATGCCTTTACGAGCACATAAAGGGGTAAAGCTGGAGAATCTCTTCGAAGATTTGATGGAGTTGAGAGGTGTTTGAACCTTTTTTAGGTTTTGGAGAGTGAGAGGAGAGGGAGAGAGACAGAGCTTCGAAGAAGCAGCCACGTTGCATGCTGTGCTATCAGAAGATGAACCTTTTAGGGTTTGTTGAAAGTTTAGGGTTTTAAAAGAAGTCAGAGAAAATGTGGAAGCCATGGCTTCCATGATGACTAAAATTTATGGTTAACTTGTATATTGAAAAGGCAGTGAAGAAAGATACTAGAAAAAATAAAGGGCAACGAGGTGGGTGCTAAATTCCCTAGGAGAATATGCACAAAACCAGCGCCACGTGGCAGCCGATTCTAGGGAGGAGGATATAGGATAGCAAGGAAAGTGTGGTATGGATGGAAAATGTTTTTTCCGGGCAGACCGTGAAAGAAAAAAGAGCAACCCGACCTGCAATTGGACAGGTGGACGTGACAAAAGGTTTCGTTTTCAGTATGCGCAAATGGGAGCCTCGAGTTGTGGATAAGGGGGGTGTGATTAGAAAAAAGTAATTTTAGTAAAAGAAGGCGTGTTTAACATGCGCCGGTAGTCCAACGGTCAGGATAGATGCCTTCCAAGCATCAGACCCGGGTTCGACTCCCGGCCGGCGCAGAGCATTATCATTTTTCAGCAACGAAGGTACATTATGTTAATCAATTCATTTTCCCCTTTTTAGGGCAGATTTTACGAGTGTACATTTTACGGCTGAAAACTGTACTCCTCCCATTCTGATGTTAAGCTCTGATAAATTGTTGTCAGCTAGGGCAGAGTTTAGTCTCCACGAGCAACGTCTATGCCTTCACTATTTTTCAAGTTAGGGTGAGGTTCCATTAGGGGAAAAATGCCGTTTTTTTACAGAAAACCGTGTTGTTTCGTACAGTGCCGTACCAAAAAAAAGAAAATGTTAGAAAAACAAGCCTACTGAATGAGGGATTTGATACTCCACGTTTATGGGCGTAAACGTGGACCGTCGGATTCATAATCGGATAATCGATCGTCTGACACTTTCAATTCGCAACAAGTGACCCGGAGTGGGTCAATTCTATGCGCCTGAACGTATAACATCGTGCCTCGTGGAAAAGTGAACAAATATCCACGACGACCGCGCGACCAGATGGGTACACGTCGCACATGACATATGCCATCCGCCAGGAAGGATGCGAGGCCATCGGAAGCCGCAAGAAAATATTTGACGGAGGATATTGCTTCACGCGTCTGTTGCCATCCACTAACCATTCTGGCATTTTTGTACGCTTCTACAAATCTCAAGTTTCGTCCGCTCGTACAGATTTTATTAAATACGTCGTGCGAGTCACTTTTTACTTTCGTGGGTAAACATTTGTGGTCACAATTTGCTAACAAATATTTTGTAAAGATTACTAGAATCACATTCATGTACTACGTGGACCAATCAAACAGTGCTACGAATATAAAATGTCGGTTACTGACCCGACACAATGGAACGGTCGCTTCAGTAAAAGAATTTTCGACGTTTACTGAGACCGCCTAATGGAGCAACGCTTTGAGTCATGTTCCATCACGCAGAGTCTGTAAGCCACGTGTTCTACATTGACTGGCGCCACGCAAGCTACGATCCGATATTGAATATCTTTCGTATTTTTATCACCAACAAACTTAACTTTAAAACTTGACTTGCGTACCATGTACCTGCGTACCAAGCAATCATAAGACAAAACTTTTATACTTTTGCCAGACGCTAGTTTGTAAGCCACCTCATTTTTTAGGGTTTCAGTTTTCGAACATAGCGAAAGTCCTTTGAGAGAAATAGTGTGACGAACAAAATTTACCGAAAATAGTGTGACGAGGGAATGCTACGATATTTCGTTCTTATTTTCGGTTGTATTTTGTAAATCGCGTGTCATGTGCAACTCTTAAGATTTTTCGTTGGTTTTGCATCATGACACGTAGTTTAATCGTCCAGCGTGTCACGATTTATTTTTTCCTGTATCTTCCAACCCACCTCCTCGAGGTGGGTTGACAGTTACAGAAAAAAACGAAGCGAACTTCTCGCAGATGAACATCCGACGACCAGTATTACCTCTTAGACCTTCGGGGAGTATCGGCAAGAATCTCTATAATGTTATATTTCGTATAAAAACAAAATAGGCAGTACGATTGGGACGGAGGGTCGCGGATTTTTGTAAACTAAGCCACTTTTCGCCTGATGGAACGTCACACGTAGTGTCATTTACGCTAAATTGTGTATCAATCCCATTATCAAAAAAATGTTTAATTGTAATTTCTCCATAACGCTGATTTAGGTATACACGATCTGCCGTCATAAGACGTCGCGTCCTTCCAGCGTAAATATCCATAATTCTATTTTTGGTTTTTCTGATATACAATCATAACGCCGTTCATAATTATACACAAAAATAGGTATGAGTAAAAACCGTCGCAACGTACGGGTTTATGTACCTTCATTTAAGTTCATTCCATAGGTCAGAGGTAGGTGACCGTAGGCCCATACAATATGCCTATTGTACGCAAAAAATACAATATGCCCTTAAGACCTATATTGTATTGGCCGCAAAATGAAATAAAATAGGAACATGGTTGAGTTGCACATTGATCGATAGAGAATTAAACGTCATGTCTAAATTTTGAAAAACATTCGGACAAAAAAATATTTTTCCGCGAGTTTTGAGGTATTTTTAATTTAAACCATCAAATATGGACGATTGACGGTCGTTGATCAAAGTAGCAATCTAACAAGATCACATGAAAATCCCATAACACAACTTACGATAGGACTTACGTCCGCGCTTTTTTTTTCCGAGATTTTTTTCCCGCGGAATGTCATCCTACGCCGTGTCAGTTCTCTAAAACATTTCGTCCGACGATGTACGTTGTACTATGATGATATGTCATTTTCGTACGTTCGTACAGGGGTGTGCACTAGGCACACACATACAGTATGCCTCATATGCGCGAGATTTCTGCTAAGTTTTGTGCGTCTACCAAACGCCTACCATAAAAACGCCTACTTTTGAACTATGGTTCATTCATAATTTTAATAAGCGTTTGTTTCGCGCGCGGTGAATATGACTACAGTAAAAAAGGTGAGAGGACAACATATAATGAAAAGTACATTGTCGCGCCATACATTCGAATCCATGCTTCGGGTTGTAAAACGCAGTTACGTTATAACGCTACGTAACCGTACAATTTTAATATGTTCATCAAGTTCAGTTTTGTATTGTGTAATGAACGAAACTATAACGACAGGTATTCTATGTTTACGTTTCGTTTCACATAACTTACATTGAACTCAGTGATTGATTTTTATTTTCTTGTCGTTCGCGGAGAGAACGAACGTTGTATGACGTTAAATAAGGACCCTTAACTTTAATAAGGTGCCCAGTTGGTTGTTTTATTATAATCATCTTAATATTGGGACATAAGTCCAATAAGGATGTGTTCTTAGATCAAACGTCAAACAAACCTCTATTGGTATCAGCTTAATTTTGAGTGAATAAACATATAATAAACCCTTAATAGGATACATGTTTATTCTAGTTGGAGGTAATAAGCCGACAAAAGCTAATCAGCCGCTATCAGAAATGTATAATTGGTTGTGGCCGAAAACACGTGGCATGTTTAATATCCACGTATTTCTAAAGTTGGTCACATTTTGTAGATGGCTTTAGAAAAAACGTTTGTCAATGTTACGACGCTCGCATTTCATCACATCAACATTTTGTCGTGCAACATGTAAGCAGGAGGTGTTTCAATGGCGATTTTAAATATCTTTTTATATATAGTTCTAGCTAATGACTATAAGTAGATTTATTTATTTTTGCTCTATCTTTGATTGAATTGTTTATTTGTTTATTTGTTTTTTTTTTTCTAATAGCTAATTATTGTAGCTGATGAAACTCTTCCCTCTCCAAAATTTCCATCCGAAGTGAATTTATAGTATTTTTTTTTGCAGTAAACTTAGTCTGCTTGCAAATCTTAGTTTTGGAAAAGAAATAGTATTCTCGTGTTGCTTTTCGTTCGCACTCTTGGAATTTATTTGTACTCTTATTTATGGTGAGCCTAGTGCTTAGCAATTTTAAATATCGTAAATAAAGAATTGCAGAATTGCAATTCTATGGTTAGCAATTTTAAATATGGTAAATAATTATTTGCAGAATTCCACAAGAATTGCAGTTTTTTATTAGTACTTGCCAGTTGTATTCTATGACATTAAAACAAAGCTAACCATAGAAAAACTTTTGTCACACAATCTCACTCTAAATTTTAACTAACTAAAGTTGGTAATATGTTTCTTGTATTCATGTATTGTCTTGGAACTGTTGCTCACCGTGAAATCTGAAAGTACCAGAAATCAATTGGGCTTCTCATTTGGAAGTTGCCATTCCAGCGCGTAGTACCAGAAATCAATTGGGATTTTCATGCGCAAGTTTCCATTCCAGTGCCTAGTACCAGAAATCAATTGGGCTTCTCATCCGCAAGTTGCCATTCCAGCGCCTTGTTCGTGAGACTGACAGGAAGGATTTCAAGACGGATCTCCGATTCCAAAGCTTGGTTGTTCTAGCTCTACAACTTCACTTACTTAGTCCGTCTGTTTGAGGACACCAATCTTTGTGCCATTCATGCTATAAGGGTCACCATTATACCAAAGGATATTCAGCTCGCCAGACGTTATATGTTTTGCATACAATAGGCATATTGTATGGGCCTACTTTCACCACTTTTGAACTATGTGTTCTGGTAATCTTGGAAGCCATGTCTTTAACGCCATAAAAGCAATCAAGTTCGGAAACTGGTAAAGAGGAAGTACTGTAACAGTGATATAATCTAGCTAACTAGCCCGGTTGTAATTTGATCTTACTATCGTCAAGGCACTATATTCAAAGTTTTTTAGTATTGGTTTCTAATTTTTGGAGTCGGTTTTTCCATGGCGACCTGTTCTCTGTCGTTGATACCAATCTGCTGCAAATCAGCTCTTGCCGTGAAATATAATCGATGTAGGTTTTATGGCTTATTGATTGAAGAAACGTTTTCTTTACTTTTTTTCAACATAGCTGTTCGAATGTACAAACAGCACACTATTTGAATTGTACTTTTCCCTTTCTTTTCTCTTTTCTTTTCCTCTCCTTTTTCCAATGTTTATTTTTCCTGTCCACGTGGTATACCACATGCCGAATTTAGTGTGCTTAAGAATAGTAACTGCTTTTAGAGTTATTGTGTTTACAGTTTTTTCTTGCAGCAATCAAAAAAAAAAGGCCACTTCTGAAAACAAGAAAAAGTATCTAGTGTTTGATACTCTGATACTGGTATAATTCCAAGGATGAACTTCATTGATTGATTAACACTAATTCTGGTTGTAAGTGAAGTTGAGTCTTACTTCATTGTCATTCTAATAATGTTATACAGGCCTTCGCTAGTGATTTTTTAGCGTTAACACTTTATTAGAATTAACTACACTTAATTATGTTTAAGCACGTCGCTCGTTATGAGCCACTTAACTTAATGCTGTCACCAACACTAATTTACAATTTTGGGTCAACAAAATAGTAACTCGAGTAAGAGTGATGAATTATAGTAGTGATGGGCAGTGTAGTTGGAAGACGGGAAATATCACATTACTTTCTTCATACGTAAAAAATTGTCTCCGGTCGTTTTTTTCAAAACTGCAACAAACAGTTTTTTGAAGCCACATTGGATATTGAGATTTCAACGGACAAAAAAAAAACAGTATTGTTTTTCTTAAGCAATTCTTCTTAATAATCATATTGAGTGGCAGAACTTGACATATACTTGTTTTAAGGCACAGAAGATGGACATTATTAAGTCATTCATACTTGGAAACATTTGCAGCGTTTGACAATTCTCTCGAATTAATGATGTTTTCTGAAAGTGATCTAAAAGCTCCAAAACAATCTTATGTGTAATTAGATATTAGAAGCTCTTGAAAACCGAAATGGAAACGGAACTCTTGATATTTGTCGAGCTTTCTGATAATGTCGGAAACGTATAAATTTTGTCGTAGAACACTGCTCATCGTTATCAGTGTAAAGAAAGTTTCAGTCTAATGACGAATTAGAATGTGCAATATTTTAATGCCGGGCGAAGAGGAACTTGTAGTTCACTCCCTTGAATAGTGTTCTTAACACTAATAGGGATGGGCAGTGTAGTTCCAAAATGTTGACCTATCGCTATTAGAGTTAATAATACTAATCGTGAAATAATTTTAACAACACTATTGAAGGAAGTGGACTAAAATATGCTGCGTCTCCTTGCACTAAATTAGTATTATATATAGTGTTGTCTATCGAGAGCCTCTTGTCGATAATCGATATAATAGCTTTTTTTGACATACTGGTAATCAATATATAGGTCCAGTATATCGATAAGGCTATTTCGTGATTAAATTACGAGCCCCACCTCCTCATGTGATACATTACGATATTTTTTGTTGGTCCCAGAGCGATATATATCTGACCTCCTCACCGTTCGATATTTCGATGTATCGAAATCGGATTTATCGCGGTATGAAATTACCCGATTCCCAACACTAATTATATATTATAATTTCACATTAACACTAGTAAATCATTAACGCTAATAACGATGGGCAGTGTGGTCTTATTTGTGAAGCTTTCAATCCAGTTTGTGACAAACAACGCCGTCTAATTAACAAAGTTCAATTTCACTTTATAGTCAAATTCTGCTGATATTCCAGATTGTCAAGCAGATGTATGGAAAGTATATTCAATTTTGACTACTAACCTATGATTCTTGGAAAGGTTAACTTCCCGAGGGCACTATTTGACGAGGATTGGACCTACTCAGTTTTATGAGGTGGTATCCTTTCTCTCTCTCTTCCTCCTCACCCCTTGCCCTTCCCGTCCCCTCTCCCACCCTCCCCCCTCTCTCCAGTTTTCTACTGAACGTGGGGTGTTCTCAGAATAATCGCTTCAAAAAGTCATTTTTTATTTTATTATTATGAAACCTGTGCGATTCTGTTTATAGTCTTTAGTTAATTCTGCATGCAAATTTGTTGTATCTCAGCGATGAGCAGTGTAGTTCCCAAATCTCCAGTGACTCAAAGGGAGAACACTAACCCCCCATCGCAATAAGAGTTAATCACTCTAATGCCAGGTAGTGTTTTGTTGACTTGAAATCGAACATTATTGTTAATGACACTATTTGTGTAGTGGCTCACAATAAGCCACGTTCCAGAATGTAATTCAGTGTAGTTAATCCTAATATAGTGTTAACGCTGACAGTAAATAAAAATTCACTAACTCTAATAGTCATGGCTGGTGTAGTTAGCTGCAAATGCTAAAGAGTAATTACACATTCGCAATTACTTGCATTACTGGCCAAGTAAAATGTACGATTCGAACAGTTTTCTGTATAATTACTAAGTTTACTGGCAGTAACGCCAGTAATTCCATATTGTTACCTTATTAGTATCTAAGAACAAGTTATGACAAGAGCTTGAAGACGTACATTTAAAGATCAACAAGAAGTTCCTCACGAGTAGCAATTTGTACTACTACACCTTACATCGCTACTAGAGTTAGTAAATGTTTAGTGTCAAAGTGGTTTTAGTATTAACTACACTAAATTATGTTTTGCCAAGAGGCTCATTATGGTCCACTTACTTAAATAGTGTGACCAGCACTAACTTATGATTTTGGGTCAAATAAACCCACTGTCAAATCAGAGTAATCCGTTCTAGTAGAAAGGAGCGATGTAGTTGTCATTTGGTACAATGTTGTTTTTAGCTATCTCCCATGAATCGCCACGGATCATGGTCTAACTGTTTCTACCAAAGCATCGAAAACCTGTTGTCATTTTAACATTAATCAAGTTAGCAGAAAGGACCAATTTTGACTTCAATTAGGAGAGAGGGACATTGGAGTCAAATGGTAGGACAGGAACTGATATTTTTTCAAGTGGCATAACCTGTTGAACAATCCAATGCAGGCATTTTAACTGAATGTTTTTTGCCCTTTTTATTTTTCTGACAGGACTGGCGGCAAGACTTTTTTGTTAAAACCTCCAGCATTTTACAGACAACAATGGGCAAAGCTAGAGAAGGCTGTTGTTGGGTTAAAAGCAGCCACTCAAAATACTGGAGCTCCAGGTTTGAGAGAAAAAGTACGTTAAAAAAAAAGAGTTCTTTACTGTAAGCAAACCACCCACTGTTACTAGTATGGACTCGTCGACGTGTTGTCTAGACAAAAACAAGAAAGTTTTGTTTAGTCCAAAACATGTGGGTTGCCCTCGTCTGAAAAGACCACACAAAAAGTTTTGTGGACTACTTTAGAGGAACTGATTTTGTGAGAGTTTTTTGAAACATTTGCAGAATGGCTCGTCAAGTATCGGTGACAACAGATGGGCTACCTCAAAAAGACGTACAGAAGGTGCGATTTCTATGGCCGATTACATATGGATCTTACAGTTTCCTTCATGCCACCCAATGTGAATTAATCTCATGAAAAAAACGACCATCCTGTCAGTAAGTCTTGGTTTGTGGATTGCTATGAATGCTCAAAAATATACGCTTGTGAGTCAAGTACCAAGGAACTGCAACGTAGGTTTAGACAAAAAATAAAGTTATTTTCTTTCATATGTTGTTATCATTGCATTTGGATTCACCTAGGTTGAGAAGTAAAGAACAACATATTATGTAAAATACATTTCAACTCACATCTATTTAGTATTACTCTTATTCAAAACCGTGTAATATGTAATGGGATCTATATTCTGTATCATCTATATGACAAAATATGATGCATGATGTAATTATTTCATGTGACCGTATGTCATCTTTTAGAGGAATTAAGAAAATCAGTTTTTGTACAAAACATGATTTAAAGTAGAGAGAATCCGATCCTTTAAAAAAAATACCAACAATAGTGTGGAATTGCAATTGCAAATCAATTAGACTCTTGCCAACATAACCCACAGTTATAGCTGTAAACTTAGAGTAAGAGGGTCAATCTTTCATAAAACCATACATATAACATAAAATCTCTAATTTATTGTTCTGGGCCTTATTTTTCATAGGAAAGGCTGAAGCAGATGTGGTTATTATTGGATCTAGTATTGGAGGACTATGTTGTGGGGCTCTTGTTGGCGAAATATGGTTTATCAGTTTTGACAGTAGTCCAATTCCCGGAGGAGCCGTTGTACGAAATGGGTTTCATTGCGGGCTTTCCCCCTTTTCGGATTTTTGATATTAATACCAGGTAAACGATAATTAAAACGGAACATCAATACATTCCATCTAGCGCCGGTAGTCCAACGGTCAGGATAGATGCCTTCCAAGCATCAGACCCGGGTTCGACTCCCGGCCGGCGCAAAATCATAAATCGATAATTTTCCTATGCATGATTCTAATAAAGGGAGTCTGTCAATTTTTGTCCTTCTAATTTTCGGCCCTATTTTTGGCGAAAATGGGAGGAGACCTATGGTTAATAAAACTTTAGGGTTTTTTTTTCTGGTGAAATGGGAAACCTGATCGGGGATGGTGATGAAAAAGCGTCAGGAGTTCAGAACTCAGAGCTCTGGTTAGACGCGAGGCGATCAAAACATCAAATCTACGGCAATTATTGTTGATCGTACCTTTCTGGTACGGACGTCCGTATGGATATGCCATACAACTTGTTTTTTCATAGGTTCGATCCTATTGCATGTAAATTATTTTTTTTGTCAAAATTAATTAAATAAATAACTTAGATGTGGAAATGAAGAGCGTCGGTAGTCCAACGGTCAGGATAGATGCCTTCCAAGCATCAAACCCTGGTTCGACTCCCGGCCGGCGCAACTTTTGAATTTTGACAATCGATGTTTTGCATACGTCCTTGTAGTTTCGTCTCGTCAGCATGGCTATCCTCATAGCATGTTGACCCTGAGGTGCTTTAAATTCGTTTTGTTTGGTATTGTAAAATCTGCTACATCACAAGCCATGTGAAAAAAATCTACATACAAAATAAGAAGACATTATATAGTCAATTCAGTCACATAGTGTGTATAGTCAAAATGAGGTCATAGGGTGACATCTTTGCATATGCAAATAAAAAATTGCCACATTGTGTGTATAGTCAAAATGAGGTCATAGGGTGAAACCTTTGCATATGCAATTAAAAAATTGCCACATTGGCTGGTTATAAGAAAATAAATAACACATAACACACTGAAAAACGTTATCGATGCATCTAGGTTCGCCTTATGTGATACTTATCACCTACGAGAAGCTATTCAAGTTACACTTCGGTTCCCACTTGGCACTAAGGTTGGGAATCTCTCCAACAAGACCATATTTCTTGCCCATTTACGTGTCTCCTCCTCGATGCAAAGCTCCAATTTTTACTCTACTGTCAAATATGTGGTGCATTCCAACTTGGGAAGTTTGACAAACTCTCTTGTGTTGTTTTGCACCATCACCAACCACGACTGCGTGGGTTGAAGCCCTCGAGTCCTTCACCCCCACGAACTGCGGAAGTTTTATTTTTTGAATCTTAAAACTCTTGAATTTTAATCAAGAGGGATTTGTTAGAACTTGGTTATGTTTCCGCATCTCTAGGTCGGAGGGCCTTAACAAATGGCGTATGATTTTTTACGCAATGATTTTCCTCTAGAAAGTCCATCGTATGGCTTTGATATATTTTGAAAAATGGTTAATGAACTTGCACTAAAACATGTATCAACCTATGTAATACCACGTTGGCAGCAGCACGTTTTGTTCTTGTCGCAAACACTAACGAAAATTCTCCTCGTGTTCTTGTAAGGAGAAGTTGTGTGTCATCTTGTAGCTAGATAAACGTGTCTACAACCTAAATTAATTTCTATATGATAACTTCTCTCCCATTGCCTTGGTGTCGTGAAGGGGAGGTTGTGTGGTGGTTGTTCACGACTTCAAAGCGATTTTTTATATACTTCCCCATTTACTGGTTCTCCAAAATGACATTGTCAATGCTTTCAACCCCATTGACCAAACTGTAATCTTTCACACCCGCCCGTCTCTATTCAATTATAGGTTTCCTTTTGTTTGTTATTTTCACTCATATCCTTCATACTTTATTTTAATGAGAGGACCATGTGGGACGTTGCTTTGGAACTCAAAACTACAATTCGCCAAAGTGACTCTATAACAGCTCCCATAATCTGCTCCCGATCACCAATTGCTATAAGAGAACTCTTTATTTCTTATAAGGCGTATGTTCCCTTCTGTTGTTGACTATAATCATTCATTGCACAGCAAAAGCTTTTTATCATTAACCTTGTTTCAATATACGCAAACTCGTCCACATGCCACTTCATGTCGTTTTCTTTTTAAGATTTCAATTTTGTGCTCCTCAAAAGGTTTTTTAAGGTGGAGCATGTTGTGTGCACAAGGCGTTTTTTAAATATTCGAGTATATTTGACATTGATGCTTATCGCACTTTTCGAGCACAAAATTGTCCGTAAAGAATTATTATTAGAGATTTTTGTGAACTCGACGTTAAGTTAGTTGCTATGTAGCTACGCTAACATGTTTTGGCCGATTTTGTAACTGTTTTAGGTTTAGATTGTCGTTACCATCGTGCCAAAACCCGTTGTGTTATTACACAATGGAAAATACGGATTTATCAAAGTAACCAAATTTGTTTATAATACGGTGTGAGATACATTACCTATATACTAACGTCAATTTGATTGCTTCTTGACATACATTTTTACGATTCTCAAAGATGGATTGTTTACGTTAAAAAATAGTACAATGCCAATAACTTCAACGTTAAGGAATTAGTGGTTTTTACAGGAAATTATAATATGTAATTATAATTTAACGCAAGGATAAGTGGCCGGTTGTAGTACGCTTGCTTAAGTATTGTTGCTAAAATTGTTTTTATTTTTTTGTTGCCAAAAAAAAGTTAAAAATGAATTGCTTCTATACACAGTAAAAATGGGGGACATAGTGATTTTGAGCCATCAGGCAATTCCAAAGCTATTTGGTCGCTGCTATTGTTGAATAACTTCAGAAGTTTAATAAATTCAATTAAAGGCTTTAAACATTGTTTAACAAAAGCTTATGTGATTGGTTTTTCATTGAAATCCTTATTGTACCTTTAAGCAGGGCTTATGAATAACAATTGCCACTAATCAAGATGTTCAATCAAAGATACTAATGATGTGCATTCTACCAGCTATTGTAACTTGTGCAAAATTAAAATCCGAAATGTATGGGTATAATAAGAGTTAATCATGTTTTAACGCACTGCCCATCCTCATGAGACCTAACGGTTATCAACGTTTAATGCGACATCATAATATTTTGAAATTAACTTTGTGCAAAGAGAAGTGGCAAATTTTAATCCACTCCATAAACAATGACTAAATAATGATGACAGTGCAATTTAAGGCGTTAGCTTTGCACGAGTGAGAATCACAAACACACAAATCAAGCTTGCAAATTAAAAATTTCACCCTATTCACACAACGCCCCAAATTTCACAACGTCGCCCTCAACGTCGCACGACCGAAAAGACAAAACAAAGACACGTAATTAAAAAAAATCATAAAATGAGAGAAAACAAAAGAAATATGCGACAAACAACAAAATGTCGGACAACAAATAACATAAAGGAAGAATCAAAAATGGAAAAAAATGATAAACGAGCAAAAAGGCAAAAAGTCGAACGACTAATCTACCAGTGACAAATGCCAAGGACAAATTTTGCTTTATGTCTTGCACGAACTTGCCATAATTGTCACATAAGATGTAAAGCCCATTATGATATGCGAAGCGACCTTAAGTCACCCACATGGGGGAATGATTGTGATAGTTTCGACCTTAAGGGAATGGTGAAGACTACATGGGCTCCTATTACAGCAGTTTCAATATGTTTAAATGATTAGGTATGGCTTTTACGTTTTAAGGTATGTATGATCGTCACTGTGTTAAAAGTTTGATAATTATTTTGCCACTAAAAAACATTTTCTCTCCGTACACACTTGTCATATTAAAGATCTGACGGGCGATTCAAAGCTAAAATTCTCACCTTCCGATTGGCTGTGTCCATAGAATAATCAGACAAGTGTGGACGAAAAATATATTTTTAAGTGGCGAAAAAATACTTAACACAGTGACGATCATTCGATTCTGGTTCTTATAACATAACCTTATGCGAGCTCATATTCTCTTGAAACATATGCATTCAAAGCTCTCATTGTTTTTAAGTATGGTAATGTGTGGTTAAACCCCCCCGCAATTTTTCGAAAAACATTCGTTCACCTCTATTTGCACGATTCACACTAGAAATGGATGACGGATGAGATGAGGAAATGAATGTCGTTTTTTTTGTTTGGACGTGAATCGCCTTTGACGTCACCTCACGTCAACAAAAATGTCGCGATGTGATTCATGTTGCCGTACGATTAGTCACCGATGACTCAAATCCGTCCGTACCAAACCATAGTTTTTCACCCGTACAGCAACATATAATTTTTCGATGATGACCAATCGAGACCAGCAAACAAAAAGGGACGCGAAAAAAAAAAAAACACAAACAAACCTCACCCAAAATTAAAAGTGGCGACAAAAACAAGCAACCTCCATAGTCTTCTTTGAACCATACTTTTACTTTCTTTTTCATTCCTTTTCTCTTCAGTTTTTCGCTTTCATTTTATCCTAAAAATTAAACTTACTTTTTTTTTGCTTTATTTTCCTCCCTTCTTTCACCTTCTTTTCAACCAAAAATTAATACTTACCGTTCTTTTACTTTCTTTTCCTTTCCTCTCCTTCACCTTTTTTTTACCTTAAAAAAATTCGAAAACAAAAAAAAATAAAGACATTATCAGGTAATCAGTATCTTTTTATTTCCCCAATAATAAAATATAAACAAAACCTTACTTCTAAAAATATATATATATATTTTTTTTAACCTACATTAATTAATTAACCATACATGTAATTTTAATTGTTTTAAAATGTTGAATTTCTGAAAACTATAAAATAAAGATAAAAAACAACTTAATAAGTTTTTTTAATAACTGGTTTTTTACATTTTTACCATAAGATAATTAATTATCGATAAAAGCCCAGAAAAAAATTACCATTTACCGAACCTAGTGTAGTGGTTACAATTAAAATTTTAGTTTGGTGATTTACATTGTACAACACCCTCTGCATTAATTCAACTAAAATATCATATTTTTACAACAACAACTTAAAATTATTGTAAAGTAACATTTCAATCCAAAGTTTATATAAAACCAAAACTCATGATACAATTTTATTTTATTTTAACTTTTTTATTGTATTCTTTAGCCTTTTACGCCGAATATTATATTGTATATAATTTTTTTTTTCCACATTATATTACAAAATGTATAATTAATTATTTTAATATCCTTCATATTTTATGCAAAATAAAAATGCCACAAAATCACAAAAAGGGTTACCTTACAAAATAGTCCACATTATTTTGACGCATTTCTTATGGTAACATATATACCATGGTTTTTTATTATTAAAATTTGTTATTTATTTGGTATTTTATCTTTAATCGACATTATCCTAAATATTTTTTCAAAATCCTTGTATTTTACATGGTTTTATTATTTCACGTAAAATAAATTTTACATTTTAAAATTTTATGTCAAAACTGTGATGCAGAATATTATTGGAAGGTTGTTAGTGGAACAACACCAATTTGTGTACCCGTTCACCTACATACCCTTACCTAAGACCCCTTTCAAGCGGTGAACAACACTGAGGTGAGTAAAATGAATTTAATATGTTAGGTTGGTCCCTCTTGAAAAACAACAATCATTATCATCAACATAGCAAAACGGACATATAATAAAGAAGAGTATTTTGGGTATAATTTTAACGGTGTGAGCATTAGTCGAGTTTCGTTTAAATATGTTGCTCGGTTTGCCAAATTTTATCGTTTATTTTTCTCTATTTCTCTCTCCCTCACTCACTCCCTATCTCATTTTTTTTTCCCCTCTCTCACACCCTCTACCCCTCACTTTCTCTTTCCCTCTCTATCTTGCTCTCTCTCTCTCACTCCCTCCCTCTTTCCCTCACACCCTCCCAATCTGATGCTCTCCATCCCATTATGCCACCCCTCACTCTTAATTTGCCCTCCCTCCATCCTAATCTACCTTCCCGTCCCTCCCAATGTGCCCTCCCACCCACCCTCTATCCCCCCCGTATCTTTTTTCTTTCTTTCTCTCTCTCTCTCTTTTTCTTTCTCTTATTCTCTCTCTATATTATTTTTCTCTATTTTTTCTTTTCTTTTTCTCACTTTCTCTCTCTCTCCCTCTTTCTCTTTCTTCTCTCTCTCTCTCTCTCTCTCTCTCTCTCTCTCTCTCTCTCTCTCTCTCTCTCTCTCTCTCTCTCTCTCTCTCTCTCTCTCTCTCTCTCTCCCTCTCTCTCTCTCTTCTCTCTCTCTCTCTCTCTCTCTCTCTCTCTCTCTCTCTCTCTCTCTCTCTCTCTCTCTCTCTCTTTCTTTCTCTCTCTCTCACTCCCTCTCTCCCTCTTTTTCTCTCTTTTCTTTCGTTCCACCATCCTAATATGCCCTCTCTCTTCCCTCTCTCTCCCTCTCCCTCACCTTCCTCCCCTTTTCTCCCACCCAACCTCTCTCTCTCTCCCCTCTTCTTATTTTGCCTTCTCTCTTTCCCCTCGTTTACTTACTCTCTCCCTCCTTCCCTTTTCCCCTCTATCTCTTTCTCTTTTTCAATGATTTAAAAGTTGATTTTCAACGGTCTCAAATAAAGAAATGGACTACCACGCAATCGATCCGCCGTCACCTAGTCAATTAACACAAGAAATGACTCCAGGCGATGTTCTAAAAATAGTGGACGCGAATCGTGATCGTTTGTCAAAACACAAACTAAGATCATTGTTTGTAAGGGCAAATCTCAAAAAGTAGAACCATTTCTCCTTAACCGGTATGCCCCTCAATATTTCTCACCGCCCTTTCAAAACGCCAAACATTATTTTTATACCAACCAACCTAATTGATAATGCTTTATTGAAAGCATTTTTCCTTGCATCTCCACTATTTTTTGCTCTATACCCTTTGATAAAAAAATGGATGGTGGATATATGGCATCTCAAATAATCATAGGCCGTATTGTAGTGCCACAAATTTCCTCAACCGTCCTTATAATTTGGCACTTTCGTGGACAACTGTAGATTGAAGAGGCTTAAAAAATGTGGAGTCGTGTAGGTCGAGCCCGGTCGGCCACAAAAAATATCCCAAAATACAAGATGTTGATCTCAAATTGCGTGAACGGTCACTTTCTGTCTTCTAAAACGATCGGAATATTCAAATGCGTTTTCTACTGGTCGCCTTGAAAAATATATGTGCGTCTCATAGTCTACCGTCCAATTAGTGATATTCTGGTTAACTCTTTAAAACCATTGATGATTTCTTGTAACTTTTGTCGATGCGGCCGTTGAATATAAGTGGTGTGAAAGGAGCTCGCTTGTACATAATAAATATTTTTAGTTTAATTATTGATAATTAAAATCCTTATGCAAAACCTTTTTGATATCGCCATTAAACTCGTGTTGTGAGCCATGCGGTGAAACACCACAATACATGTTTTATTGATATGTATGGCATCTCGATAGCTGGTGTGTCGTTTTTGAATGAATGGTGTTAACATCAACACAAACTTGTCGAAAAAACGAAGCCCCATACAAAAATTTATTTTCTATTATCTGTTATGATCTTGATTGTCAACATTTAACCATATAGTGTTACAAATATCGTCCCAAAAACTAGTAGATCTAGAATAAATCCACTATCTTTTTCCCCTTGAGCGTGATTGTATTTGGTTGTTAATATATTTTCTCCACCGTTTTTGCATAAGCACCAGTAGTAATATGTTGATGAGGTAAGTAAAAATTTTCCTCTTTTTAGAAGAATGATAGTGTTATTTGGGGAAAATAAAGTCTATTTTAAAAATGGTTAATGCAAATAACCCTGAAAAACAACAAAACCACAAAAAGTTATGGTAAGGCATATATAATGCTGCAATGAGAGACGGAGTAAAAAATAGTAAACAAGAGAGAAAAAGATCGAAGATGAAATATAAACAAATTGATTAATACAAAAATAAAAAACAGAGACATGGGAGAGAGAGCTATAGAGAGATAGGGAAAGTGTTTTTTAAAAAGGGGGAAATAGTTAGAGAATATAGAGTGTTTGAGGGTTTTTTCCTCCCTCTGTTCCAATGTGCCATTCCTCCCTCATTTTATCCCTCCCTCTTCTTTATCCTTCTTTTCCTATCTCCTTTTTTCACCTTCCTCTTTCTTTCCTTCCTTCCTTCCCAATGTGCGCTCTTTCCCTCCCAATCTGCCCTCCTTCCCTCCCAATCCGAATTCTTTCCTCCCCAATTTGCCCTCCCTCTATCCCTCTCTCCCTCCCTCTCTCCCTCCCATTTTGCCCTCCCCGCTTGCCAATCTACCCTCCCTCCTTTCCTCCTCTCCTTTTTCTTTTTTTACTTTTCTCTCTCATTCTCTCTCACTCACCCTCCTTTTCTCTCTCACCCTCCCTCTTTCTCTCCATCTTTCTCACCGTCTCTCTCTCCCTCTCTCTCTCCTTTATTTTTTCCCTCCCTCCCAAACTGTCGTCTCTCCCTCACCCTCTTTTTTTCTCTGACTTTTTCTCTTCATCTCTCTCTCCTTTTTTTTTCCCTCCCTCCCTCCTTCTCTCCCTCCCTCCCAATCTGCCGTCTTCCCTTCTAATCTGCCCTCTTTCCTTCTTTTTTTTTCCCTCCCTTCCTCCCTCTCCCTCTCTCTTTTTTTCTTTCTCACCCTCTGTCTTTTTTCTCACCCTCTCTCCCTCTCTCTTTCCCTCTTTCTCTCCCTCTCTCCCTCTCTCTTCTTCTCACCCCTACAAAAAATTATTCAAAAAACGTTTTAAACTAGCCTTAAAAAATATAATAAACCTTTGAAAAAAACCTCGAAAAAAATCCTCAAACACAACTTTGAAAAAACTAAGAAAAAATTTGGAAAAAAATTGGAAAATTTATTAAAAAATCATTGAAAAAACTGCCTCTCTCCTTTATTCACTCCTTCACTCCAACCTTTATTCTCTCCCTCTTTTTACCTCTCCCCACTCGCTCTTTTTTCTCTTTTTTTTTCTTTCTCCCTCCCTTTTTCTCCCTCCTTTCTCTCTCTCTTCATCCCACTCACCTTGCTTCTCCCTCCTCACTCCTCATCTGTTCGCCTCTCTTCTCCCGTCCCCTATTTTCTTCTTTGTCTTCTCTCTCTCTCCTTTTAAAAAACACTCTCTTCCTTTCTCTCTATCAATTTTTTTTCCCTCTCCACGCTTTCTTCTCTCTTTATTAATCATTTTGTTTCCATCCCTTCCTCAACCTTTCATTTTCTTCTTTACTATTTCTTACTCCGTCTCTCACTACAGCGTTATATATACCCTACTATGACTCTTCGTGGTTGTGTTTTTTTTTTGGGTTATTTGCATCAACAATTTTTAAAATTGACCCATTTTTCTCGCGTGAATATCATCGTTCTACTATGAAGAGAAAAACTATTACTTACCTTATCGACAACTACAAATGGCGCTTAAGCAAAAACGATGAAGAAAATATATTAACAACTGCATACAATCACGATTAAAAAGAAAAAGATGCTGGATTTTTCTTAGATATACTAGCTTTTGGGACGATATTTGTAACACTATATGGTTGAATGTTGGCAATCAAAATTGTGATAGATTTTGGAAAAAACATATTTGTATGGGGCTAGGCACTTTAGAAAAGTTTGGTTTGATGATAACATTATTCTTTCAAAAACTGCAAACCAGCTATCGAGATGCTATACGTATCAATAAAGCATGTGTTGTGGTGCTTCACCGTGGGGCTCGCAACGCGTATTTCATAGCGTTATCCAAAGGTTTTGCTTAGAGATTTTAACAATCACTAATTATATTGAAGATATTTGTTCTATACCGGCAGAACCGTACACCACTTTTACTCAACAGCGGCATGGATCAAAGTTACAGTAAATCATCAATGGTTTCAAAAAGTTAACCAAAACATCACAATTTGGTAAAATAATCAATGCTACCCACATTTTTTTTTTCGAAGCTACTCGTAAAAACGCATTTGTGGATTTCGATCGTTTTAGAAGACAAAAAATAACCCTTCACGCAATTTTAGATCACCTTCTTCTATTTTGGGATGTTTTTTTGTAACAAATAGAGCTCAACACACAACTCAATTATTTTCCAAGCCTCCTCAATCTACACTCGCCCACAAAACTGTTAAATTATTAGAGGGTCGGTTGAGGAAATTTGTGGCACTACAATTAAGTCTGTGATCATTTGGGATGCTGCGTATCCACATTCCGGTTTTTTCATCAAAGGGTATAGAGCAAAAATTAATGGAGATGCAAGGATAAATGTTTATAAAGCATTATCAATATGGCAAGTTCGTATAGAAATAGCGTTTGGCGTTTTTGAAAGGGCTGCACAAAAAATTTAGAGGCACACCTGTTAAAGAGAAAATGGTTCCAGCCGTTGCTTTGGCATGTTGTGTTTTACAGAACTTCTCCATTCTCAATAAAGATATACTACCTGTACGGTGGAGGCAATTTCTGATGCGCTGAAAACGGTGTGACAACACTTTTTCATAGTGGGAGCAGCATGTTGCGCGTTATTTCGTCAATTTTGTAATGACGATGATGTTGTGATCGTTGATGACGAAGAGGAAAAATGATCGGCCTCTAACCGCTAAGAAAATGGTGGTTTGATTTTTTATATGATATTAAGTAACATTTCAATTTTGCTTAGCACACAAAAATGAAAGAAAAAATCGAGGTTTATGTTGCGAGATTTATTTATTCAACGACATCTAGTTCTATTTTGTACGGAATTTATATTGTCGCATTGTTTCTTTGTTATACATTGTCTGTACATTGTTGTCTTGTGTTGTTATTATTCAAATGTATGTTGAAAGAGTCATTAATTTCTAATAATATGATTTTTACCGATTAAGTTAATTTAAATATGTGTATTATGTATTTCAATCGCATGCAGAAATTGAGATACAATTAATAAACCATTGCCAACTCTATACTGTATAATGATCTCCATAAAATATTAAAATATCAATAAAATATGAGATACACACATTTTATGTTATAATACGAGACAATTGTCTACGTGCGCCCAACAAATTATACACAAAGATTTTTATTCTCTAATAATTGACATATTTCTTCTCTAATATACGTTTTTTATCAGTTCGCTTCACTTTTTTGTTTTCCCGACTATTTCAGTGATTTGTAAAGTAGCATTGAACGGCCAACTAGCCGGTTGCCTTCCCACCAACGATTTTTTTGGTTGGCGTGGGGATTTAGAGCTAGTGGATGAGCCAATCACTAGAATTATTGTATCTACCTCTTTAGTTCAAGCCCTTCCCAACATTTTCTCGATTTCATGTTTTCCTCTTTATCACTACCTTTGTTATGACACCACTCATCAGCTATTGTAGGATGAGTAAACATGCTCACTACACCGCCGATCGCTATTAGCGTAGAAGTTTCTTGAGGGTATATAAATAAGTACCGTGGTTTAATCTAATTTAGAATTTAAAATTTTTGAAAAAAAACATACATTCTAATTGTTTAATAATTCTAATTTGGGTCTTTGAAAAAAATAAATGTCTGTCGCAAACATGCTTACACTAATATAGGTTTTTAAACAAAATTTGACAAATCGTACACAAATTGTACGTTCACACAGTCGAAACGTGGTTGTTAGACGAATATGTGCGAACAGGATATTTGGCAACCCGATTTGATCACATTTTTAAAGCGCCGATTCTCATGCATCCACGGCTACTAAACATAATGAATTGTACTTTTTCACAAAAAAAATATGATTTTGTACGGTCTGACACTGACCGCATGCCACACAATTTAAAAAATTGAATTACTTTCGTACACAATTTAAAAAATTGAATTACTTTCGTCTTGTACGGTATTCGAAAAATAACCCTAAATGGCGTACAAAAAAAAAAAAAACTCTACGTTATTGAAAAAAAAAAAAAAAAACGGGACGGAATTAGCGTACACTACGCTAATAGTGATTGGCGGTGTAACTCACCACTCTCTTTCCACGGACCCATACTCTTGAATGTATATAAACTCTCTCGACCTCATTATATTCCCCTATCTCGTGATTGTGGATACCCCATCTTGTATAATTGTTTGACTTTCCAATGTGATCATCTAGCTGTTTGTTTTTCTGCCCTTTCTCTTTTCTATTTTCCTCTCGCAACTCTCAAATAATTTAGAATTTCATTCTTCTTCTTTTTAAACGCGTTGTGTCAAATTTCCTTAGTAGAATTGGGTCTAATGTATTAAAAAAATGACCTTGTTATTCTTTATCCAATCTTTTGTTCTTGCAGAACTTGTGTTCTATATTTTTTCCTTTGATCATTTTTTTTTTGCTAACATGAGACTAATGTGATATTTTTACTACTTGACACCTCAATCACACTTTTCACTATTTTTTCCCACTATTTTTTGGTGTTCTGTCTTCTTGGCCCTTGTAGGAATTTGCCCCAAAAAACCAAAAAAACCTCTAGTTCATCTTTTGACCAACGATCACGATCCAAGTCCACTTACTTTGGAACATCGTCTCGGGTCGCTTCTTGTGTTGATTGACTACATCTCGGGGAATTGGTTATGTGGTACTCCATTTGTTTATTTGAAACCGTTGAAATTAAACTCTTGGATCATTGAAAAAGAGGGAGGGATAGAAGAGAAAGGGGAAAGAGAGACGAGGTGAGGAAGTGATGGCGGGGAGGGGGAGGGAAAAGGGAGAGGGAGGGGGAGGGGGAGGGAGAGGGGGAAAGGGAGGGGGGTGTTGATCTACAACCACCGTTGTAGAAGAAGAACCAGCAGTAGTGTTGGAAGTAGACATTAGAAACAACAGAAACTATCAAAACAACTGCTCAACAACCAACTTTGATCCGACAAAAAATATCACTCAAAATGCCAATATGCCTCATTTTTGCCACAGTGATACACAACACAATAAACCGACAATTCCTAAAATTAGAGCCCAAATGACCCAATAAATCATAAGATATGATGTTTGGAAGTTTCCCAAAAACTGCCATTAAAAAATCATATTCCCAAAACTGGATGCTACAAAATTGGCTAATTCTTAAACTATATACTCACAGTGAGTATCTACTCGTCACACTAATTCGGGTAACCGTACGACAAAACTAACCTGACTTACGACAAAGTATCTAACCTATACTTAACTGTACCGTGAGTACCTCCAAAAACCTAATTATCATTTTTCAAAAACCTAATTACTAAAACACTATTTTTTATTACACTAAACTACAAAACAATGTTCTTCAATTTTTTTCAGATAGTAAATGCTTAATCAGCGATAGTCACTAAAGTCTAGCCTACTGTGGCAATGTAATACAAAGCACCTGAGTGCTTCGTCACTTGTGGTCCCACGTGAATCACGCTTGTGGTCCCAAGTGAATCACATCCGTTGGCACGAATTCAATCAATGATCATAACGTCGTACCATACCATATATCTCCCCTAAATCTTTAGACTTAGTTACTCACTTAGTCCAATAACCTCTCTACAAAACTGTAACTTACGAACAGGAAGGGCTTTTGTTAACATGTCGGCCAACATCTTCTCGTCTAGTAAATAACATGATTTAAAGACTTTTGCAAGTACTTTTTCTTTGACAAAATAAAGTCTAACATCCATGTGTTTGCTTTTAAAATGATGGCTGGGGTTAAATGCAATTGCAATGGCTACTTGATTGTCACACCTAATAGCCTGAGGACGTGTTTGCATATACCCAAATTTTTGTAAAATGGATTTGACCGATAGGAGCTCCTTGAGGGCGGAAACTACTGCCATATGTTCTAACTCCATCGTGGATTGAGCTGTAACTTTTTGTAATTTGCTACTCCAGCACCAAGTTCTATCTCCAATCTTCATAAAAAAGTTGGTTGTAGATTTCCGGCTTGGCATGTCACGTCGCTCCACGTCTGTATTTTCACTTCTCCTCCCTCAAGTACAAGCTTAAGATTTCAAGTACTTGCAAGATATCTCAAAAACATTTTTGTTGCTTCCCAGTCTGCCTTTTTAGGATTCTGCAGACATGTATCCAAAACTCCCACAGCTGCAGCAACATCATGTCTCATACAGTTCATAAAAAATATAAAATTTTCAACTAGTTGTCTATATGGATTTGAAGCCATAATTTCTTCCTCCTCGTTTCTAGACTCTCACAAACTATAATGCCAAAATTTGAATCACTTCTTTCTATTTTTTGTCTGAATTACATGGGAGTTACAGATCCCTTTTCATCTTTCATTTCAATTTTTTTTAGCATGTTACATATTGCTTCTTTCAAAGTCAACATAATCACTCTTTTGTTTTTGTCTCTTTCTACTTGTATTCCAAAGATATAATTGGCCTCACCGAGGTCCTTCATGTCCAACCTAAACTTTAAAGCCGCTTTATTGCGGTTTATTTTATCCATTGACTTACTTATTAATAATAAGTCATCCACATATACAGCAATGTATAGTATCTCATCCTTGCGTTATAAGACATATACAGAATGATATCAGCTAATTCTCTTAAAACAACAATTATGTGTCCTAAAATTGGACTACCCAATTTAAAAAGCCTCTAAATAGTTTTTAACTAACCCATTACAAGCCACAACCACAACAGTCCAAGATGGCAAACTGACAGTCTGACTGTACCCCTGTGCAGCTTGGACTCCCTTGAATCTGTAGCAAAAAGAATAACTGTAAACTGCCAACTAGTTGATAAGTTATGAGATGGCAAAAATGCCAATTTATATATACTCTCAAAGAGAGAGGTGACTTTCTATCCAAACAAATGTTAAGTCCTAACCCCTCTCATAATTCTTATCTATTGCAATACAAACCAATCAAATAAGTGTAAAGTACAGAAAGGTACTACGACTGATGTCCTTTCTGTATTACCTGTGTACGACAAGGCCACTATGTGGACGCGTGTCACCCTTCCACTTGTCGGTATGTTCCCCGAGATTCCTACCACAGAATGTTGTCTGTCCTTGTGGCGCCAGGTCATACCACGTCAATAAACGCCAAAGTGACAATTGCACGATCTCGGCAGTGTTATATGCCGTCAGATTAAATCTGACATTTAATGTCGGCCCTCGAAACAAATGTCCGATTCAATTGTTTCGTGCGAAATGACGTCCGCACCGAAACTTTAACTAGTTCTATGTTCCTTTTTTCATATTTTAGTTAATCTGTTTCAAGATCATGTACAAGTTTAAACATGTATCAAACCCTATGTATCTTAACAGACTTCTATGACAGACTGGTTAGAGCTAACAGCTACGCCGTACTCTACCGGACGGAGGTTCGAGTCCTGCCGGACTCAACTTTTTGTTTAAAGTGACATAAGTCACTCTTTAGTCG
>JBBHKE010000815.1:0-11094 GCA_037447655.1 Zygnema cylindricum | reverse complement strand
AAACATGGTTCTGAGTTTATTTTCCCTCTTTTTGTGGCAACGAACAATAAACGATGTTCATAATCTTTTGTAAATTAGTCCGTTTAATAAATAGATGAATATGCGTAAAACGTAGCACGTATAACGTTTCGCTAGTGCGTTCATGGATAAGGCTTCGGTCTAAATAGTATTCTATAGACCTAGGTTCAAATCCGGCCAGAGGCAGTATTTTGCTAAAAATAGTAAAATACCTTCTATTTCTTTCTGCCTCCTTCTAAATGACGTGGCAGCCATGGCGTGCCTTTAGTTCTATCTTTCTCTCTCTTTACATTTTAACTAAAATAAAGTAGTGAACTGTTAATTACCTCTCTTCAACACTCCCCTTAATTCTTAGTCACTTTTCAATTTTAATCCACAGTTTTCTCTGCAAAAAATCAACTTAGGGGAAGGTATTGGTTTTGTCATCATGTCTGCGATCATTTCTTTATCAGTTTTATCAACCAGTTTAATGATTTTATTTTCAACCTTCTCTCTGACTAAGCTTAGTGTAATATCCATATGCTTTGCTTTGAAGTGATGTTTTGGATTAGCTCCAATAGAGATAACAGCTTGATTATCACAAAAAACATTCTCTGTTCCTGTCTTCATGAACCCATGTTATTCAAAAAAAGATTTCACCCACATTAATTCTTTGGTGGCAACACAAGAAGCCATGTATTCAACCTCCATAGTGGACTGAGCAACTACTTCTTATTGCTTGCTACTCCAATAGCATGCACCAGATCCAATTTGCAACACATATCTAGTCGTACACCGCCTTAAAGGCACATATCCATAACTAGCATCATTCCACGTTGTGATGTCTGTGTGCTCCCCTCCCAAATGCAACCACAATTCCCTTGTCCCCACCAGATACCTCATCACCCATTTGGCAGCCTCCTAGTCTCTCTTTCTTGGTTCATTTAGACTCTTGGTGAGGACTCCTACGGCTGCAACTATATCCGGCTGGGTACAATTCATAAAATATATTAAACTGCCTACAATCTCTCGATAAGGGATATTTTCCATAAATCTTCTTTGTATCTCATCTATCTCATCATTAATGATCAATATTCCTCCCTCTTCACTCCCTTCACACACTTTCTTCAAATCCATGGGAGTAGTACATCCAATTGCTTTCCCCATTTGAAATTTTTCTAGCATATTACCAATTGTTTCTTTCTGAGTGAGTCTTATAATCTTATTCCCTCTATCTCTCTCCATTTGAATTCCCAAAAGGTACTTTGCTTCGCCAAGATCTTTCATGTCAAAGCGGCTTGTAACATTCCGTTTTATTTTGTTAATTTTATCTAAAGACTTGCTTAAGACCAACAAATCATCCACATAAAGAGCAATAAATATCACTCCATCCTCATCCTCAAATAAATATATGGAGTGATCTGATCTAATTCTGATATACCCCAAACCGGTCAAAAATTGGTCGAGCTTTATATTCCACTGTCGCGGGGCTTGCTTAAGCCCATAGAGTGATTTTATCAGTTTGTAAACTTTGTTTTCTTCCCCACTTTCAACTAATCCTTCCGGTTGTCTCATGTAAATTTCTTCTTCCAACTCTCACTACAAAAAGGCTTTTTTAATATCCATCTGGTATATTTCCATATCCTCGGCTGCGGCTATACTTAAATGGATTCTAACAGAAGGAAATCTGACTAGAGGTGCAAAGGTTTCTTCGTAGTCTATCCCCTCTTTCTCAGTATATCGTTTTGCAACTAACCTAGCTTTGTACCTGTTAATGGTATTATGAGGGTTTAATTTAAGTTTAAAAACCCACTTACATCCAATCGGTTTTCGGTCCGGTGGACAATCTACCAACTCCCATGTATTGGCTTCCATGATAGAGGCCATTTCTTCATTTATAGCTATGATCTAGTGGCTATTTTCTGGAGTGTTTATGGCCTCTAAGTATGTTTGAGGTTCATCTGGGTGAGACATCTTTGTAAGTTGGTTATTTACTTGTCTTTCTTGAAGTTGTTTACTACTTCTTCTTCCCCCTTCAAAATCGAACGCCGGTATAAAAGGCATCCTTGGGTTTCGTTTAGTGAGATTTTCAGCTCCCCTATCTTCCAATTCCGGTGTCTCATCAAGTTCCTCATCGGTTTCCACTTCGTATTGTGGCGATGCCTCGGATGTTATCCTTTCCTCCTTCTCCTTCGATAGATCTGTAGATTTTTCCTTTTCTCCCTCTTCCTTCTTTTCATTTTCAAAGTCAAAGTCAAAAAACTGATCCGTTTCAAATCTGATTTTGACTTCCTTGTTATATTTGAATGGATCAATGGACTTCACTTCATTCATCACCACTATGTGTTTTACCAAAATTATATCTCTCTTTTTCAAGTCATACACCCGGTATCCTTTTGTGCTCTCATCATATCCTACAAGATATCCTGGTTTCCCTCTTCCCTCTAACTTCCATTTAGTCTTATCGGAATCCAAACTATAAACTTGACTTCGGAACACTCTCAAACTAGACAAATCAAGCTTTCTTCCTGTCCACCTCTCATACGGAGTTTCCTCCTTATTTGCTGAAGTTAGGACTCTATTTTTGATGAAATTAGCATAGTTCATAGGCTCCGCCCAAAACTGCATTCCTATCCTCTTATCAATTAACATACTTCTAGACATATATCCTAACGTTCTATTCTCTCTTTTTGCGACTCCATTTTGTTCCGGATTATAGGGAACAGTTTTCTCCTGATGAATTCCTTCTTTTTTAAGATATTGTTCAAATTCCCTTGAGGTGTATTCTTTCCCATTATCACTTCTTATCTCTTTTATCGAGGTTTTGTGTAGCTTTTCACTCCATACTTTATATTCTTTGAAATATCTCAATACCTCTGACTTATGTCTGAGAAAGTATACTTTCGTGTATCTAGACCAATCATCTGTGATAGTTAACATCCACCTTTTCCCCCTATGTGAAGCATATCTAACAGGTCCCCAAACATCGGTGTGAATTAGATCCAATACTTTCTCTCTCCTAAATATGGTTGCCTTTGGAAATAGAAGTCTATGAATCTTCCCTTGGGCACATCCACTGAAATCATCAAAGGTCTCATCATCCTCAAAAGTAATACCCTCCACTATTCTTTTTTTCTTCATTTTCTTTAATCTATCTAGATTTACATGCCCCAACCTTTTATGCCAAAGCATCATCTCACTTGCGCACGAGTAGAGAACACTCTTTTCATTGCAAAGGAAATTTTTGAAGATTCCTTGACTTCCTTTTCTTAGCTATGAAATAAACCTCATTATCAAAGCTTGTTGTGAAGATTCATTTCCTAGTTTCTGTTTCAAACTCATTTTCATCTAGGATAGCTGTTGAGACCAAGTTCTTACTATGTTGTGGAATGTAAAGAACGTTTGAGAGTGTTACAATTGAGGCCTTTCCATCAACTAGAACCTTCAAGTCAACAAGTCCAACAAGACTTGTGGTTTCAACTCTACCATCTCCATACTCTATCTCAATTGTTAGGATCTTTCTCAGTTTAGTGAACCACCTTTTATCTTTGCACAAATACATTGAGGCCCCTGAGTCTATGATCCACCCATCTTCAGGTAGATTCCTTTTACCTCCAAAAGCACACTTTTGTCTCCGTGGAATGTCGACATGCTTTTCAGTGTTTTTCGGATTAAGAAGAAGCTACTCAAGCTCCTCCAGCTCCTCTTCCTATTCGGTTTTTTCGTTCTCTTGCTCCTCATGAACTGGAGTTAGGAAGGCCTTTTTCTTTCCTCTATTTCTTGAGGTCCCTTGCCCATATTTTAGCCGAAGATACGCAAGTTTGCCACAATATGTCATATAGTGTCTCGGTTTCTTGCAGAAATGACATAATTCTCCTCGAGAAGTTCCTCTCCCTTGTCTATCAAATTTGCAACCTCCTTGTCCTCTTCCTCCAAAGTTTCGATAGGGATCTTTCTCTCTCTCCTTATCACGCTTCCACCAGTCGGCTTCTGCAGACAATGCTTGAACACTTGGACTCCCTCTCCTAAGCTCTATGGTGCTTTCTTTCACTAAAATCATTCCCACTGTGTCATCCCAATTCCAATTGCTATCTCCTATGTCCTGCAATCGATTAATGATATTCTCATACTCTTCAGGTAGTTTCATCATTAATGTGTTCACTCTTTGTCTCTCAAACCATGAGTTACTTGCACTCTCTAGCTCTCCAAATAATGCTCCTAAATCATTGCAATAATTATTTATATTTCCTCCCTTATAAGTATAACCTGCAATCTTGTTTTCTGCCAACTGTTGCTGCTGTAATAATCCACTCTTATATTTGTTAACTAGTGATATCCAAATCTGAGATGAAGATTTGACATGCATAAGGGAAATGGCAATGTCCTTTGCTACAGTTTTAAGAATTAAAAGCTTAACAACCTTGTCTTTGTAGTTCCACTTTTCATACTCTGATCTTTCGGTCTGAACCCTTGTCGCCGTTGCTGGTGGTGCTACTGCCTGTATCGCCTTCGGCAATGGTGTTAATTGAGTTGCAACTCCTCCCTTTTCTCCTTCCCTGAGAATCTCCTCTCCTTCCTCGTCTTCATCCTTAGTGATAGGGGCAGATGTTCTACCTACTGTAGAGGCGGAGGTGCCAAAAAAAATACATTCTTCCAAACCTAGGTGAAGGTGGGCATCGAACTTGTCCGGACACTATGCCCTATAGGTGTTTCTCAAATAGTTCTCCCTCCATCATCATTTCCCAATAAAGAAAGTTTGATCCATCAAATATGGGCACCCTAGAGGGTGGGGCCATAACCTGCAATTCTGTGGTCTCCATTGACCCAGAGATTGAGCAGCCTATGTAAAGCCTCTAGGATAGTATTTGCCCCTTCTACTTTCCCGCTGAATAAGCGCCACCCAGGCACACAAATATTCTGACCACTCTCACCCCTGCGAGGATAAGACCTCCCTGAGTCGGTAGCATAAAGAATCACTCAATTTGCTCCCCTAAGCAGTAAGTTATGGCTGGTCAAAGATGACCTTTATAGTTACAAGCTCTCTTGCAGAGGGGTACCTAAATATCACTAAGTCTTGGTCTACCTACACACGACTACCTACTAATAAACCCTATTCCAATAGGAACACTATATAGTACAAAAAGTTACAATGGGCGATGTACTTATTGTACGTCCATGATCTACAAGGTGACACCTCTCAAAGCGGGAGCCATGGTTCCTCCTTCCATCTTCTCCGGTATCCAATAATGTGGTGCCACGTGGCACTGCGTGACGCAATCTCCGAATGCCGCCAAAAGCTCACTTTGGGTGGCGGCTATAATGGTGGTCGTCCGATCAAAACATATTTTACACGGTTCAGATTCGCGTACGTGCACGAATTGTCCCTCTTCGTTAGTTTGGTGTTAATTAGCCGTCGGGTTTATATTTATATATCTTTGAAATCCGTTATGTGTATCGTTTCGTAGCGCCTTATTGGTTAAGGCGCTGGCTATATAGGATTAAAAAGTTGCAGATTCAAATCCGGATGTATGCAACATTTTAGTAAAATTTCCTCTACTTCAAAATTTGCCACTTTCTAAATATGGCCGCAGCCATGGCGTGCCATTGATCCTTACTCTCTCTCTCTTCAAACTATAACTAAAATAGACAAGTGAAATATTAATTACCTCTTTTCAACAAGAACCGCTCTATCATATAAATTACCGTTCATTACTCTATTTTTTTTTTATTTTTTATGCTCTAATTTTTCATTACTCTAGTCACGATTCGCGGTGTAATGTATGACAAATGAATAAGCCAATAGTTACGATTTGTCGCATTCCCTTTGATTTGCAAAATGAATAGTGTTTACTAACATGTCAGATTTGCGACGCTTTGTCGCGTTCTTTAAGATTTGCGAAATAAATAGTGTACTACCGTGTCAAATTTGCAACGCTTTATCGCGCTTCCTAAGATTTGCGAAATGAATAGTGTTACTACCGTGTCAAATTTGCGACGCTAATCATGATGTCACGTACTTCCACGATACCAAATAGTACAAAGTACAATAATGTTGGATTGTATAGACAGTATAAAATTTTCATTTTTTTTGGATTTTTGGTTGACCGACCGTAACTGACCGTTTTTTTTTGCTGGTGAATTAACCGACCCCAACCGCCCAGCCCTCAAAATTTGGCAACCGAATCCGTTCCAGATACGGCAAGGGCGGTTGGTTAACGGTCGGTCACGATTTCGGTTGACCGTTTGCCACCTCTGGTGTAGTGATAGTGTTGTATATCGAGAGCCTCTTGCCGATATTGGATAAGTATCTTTATCTAACCCACCTATAATCGATATATCGTTCTGGTATATCAAAAAGGCTAATATCTCGATAAAATTACAATGTATCGTGGTGAGTTATTGGTTCGACAACTATCGCTATACAACCGTAAGTTGGTTTCTCAAAAAAAAATCCAAAAGCCCCCCTCATCACACCAACCTCCAGCGGGCAAGGGGGAGGTACGATTCTCATATTTTCGTAGTATTTTTCGTTACTACATCTACTCCTATCAAATATATCCCGATTTTTTTTTGTTCTTGGAGCGACATATCAGGCCGTCTCGTTGTTCGATACTCAATGAATGAGTATCAAATTTATCGAAAAATAAATCGCGATACACAACATTAGTATGAAGGTTATTCCACGGGCGTAGAATAGTTTGAGAGTTAGGGTAACATTCCATAGCGCAAGATTGGTTGCTGTATAAAAGGGTCTCAATACTTGCTCTAATGGGATGTGTCCATAAACTTTAAAGTGGTACTTTGTATTTTAGTGAAAATTCTCTATATGTGTGAAGACGAACACATTTAGGTCCAATATATTCGCATTTTTTAAAATTACGGGGTCGCATTGTTAGCAACGTCTCTATTATTGTCCAAACTTGAGTAGGCATTTTAAGTCGCTATTAAACGTACTCTTATTGTGTATAAGGAGAAAGATTTAAACGCACTTCCCTACCTTGTCACATTGTTTAAAGGTGCACTCATGAAGTTAGGTCGTGGACCAAAATGTTAGTTATGAGGCGTGGATGCCCTCTCGTGTTGCTTACCAAACCGCAGTTAGTTTAAATCGGGTGTCACTAGATACGTGTTTCATTTTTATAAAAAGAACAAAAATTGCGACTTTGTTAACCTTCATTTATAAGGTTTAAAAGCTTGTTGGTTATTCGAATATTTTGGTTAGAATATAATTATTAATAATATAATGAGAGTTGTCTTTTGATGATTATTTTCCTTCTTTTGTATGGTCGTTAGTAGTCCAGCCCACCTAATTCTATTAAATATAATAACAGATTGATACATGAAAAAACACAAGAAACTTTAAGCGAATACGATAGGTCGATAGATAGGCGTTTAATAACCACCTTTTATATTAACAAACCTCCTCGTGGTGTACGCCAAATCGTTTTACTGCGAATAAATGAACGTGGTCATCTCATCATCGCTTGTTCAACGTTGAATCTCAAACGTGAATAGGAACGTGCAATAAGAAATACACAACGACCAACTCCCAATCAGAGGTTATTCTCAAATCCATCCGTCATGTCAACCAATTCAAGAACCTACTTATTTAAACATTAAAACCAATGCATGTCCATAATACCCCGTTGCTTATTGATACCCTACGCATAAATTCACATATTGATCGCCAATATGAATTGTGCTACCTCCAAATGAAATACACTGTACGATGACACATTTGTCATGTTGCAAAGTAGTACTACCTCTCTAAGCCATACCCGTCTAAATTCATTATTTAGATTATAGCCACTTTCATTCCTAGAGGTAATGATTTCGGTTCGTTAATTGATAGTGACGCCTCTCATCACACCACTTGGCAGTTAGAGTTGCTTTTAATGTTTGCATGTTGTGCATTTTCTTTCGAATTAATATGCCTTTAGCATAAAATATTGTTGGAGTGGTGATTTTTAAGTTACATGGGCCTGATTATCCTTGCATTACCTTGGACAAGGTGTACTTTGATGACAGTTTTCGGTTCATTATCGTTAACAAGTGTTTAATTTTTATTTCATATCATACCCCTATTGGTGGTGACAAAATGCTACATTACATTTGCTTTGAGTGTTTTTAGAGACGTTGCGCATGCTAACGTAGTTACTTCTCTTAACTCTGCTTATTTCAACAAATGGCATTTGAGATAGTTATCAAGAAAGGAGAGGAATATTCGCGCTTTTTGTAAATCCACGTAATTTTAAGCGACATATTCAATAAAACCTATAACGATTAGTGAAGTCGGGTAATTGGCCAAAACATAGAGTCTTTATCTAAAAAAATAGGCCCAAACCAATCTTGGGATCGCCGTGTGATATGACGCGGAACTCTGCCTGAAATAGTGGAATTTGGGGGGGCGCGACGCTACCTACGAAATGTTCCAACAATTTTATTGAGTGGATATGCTAACATTCCGTTAAGTAGATTAACGACCAGCGGGATTGTACGGTGAGGGGACAAAAATAGGCGACATGGCCCATCTCAAGCAACGACCATCCACATGGTGGAAATTCATTTGTTGTGTATTGAGAGCCTCTCGGATCTTGCCGACAATCGATATGCATTTTTGTTTGGCGTACCGATAACAAATACATTAGTTCATTATATGAAGAATGCCACTGGTTAGATGTTGCAAAAGTCAAAATTATAGATAACCGAAACTGACCATCTTTTTTTTCAAAATTTGAGTACGCGACGCCTGACCGGGGTATGTCACGCTCCAAAATTGTTAACCGTTACCCGAAACGCGTTTACGAAAAAAAAAAATAACCGAAACTCGATTTCTTGCGATTACCCATACCCGCCCGTACCCGAATAAGTACAAATTAATGGTACATTTCCCTTATACCTTCCACGATACCAAAAGTACAAAGTACCATAATGTTGGATAGTATGGACCATAGTTAAAAAGTAGTTGAAAGTATGCCCCTACAATATGCCTATTGTACGCAAAACATACAATATGACCTTAAGACCCATATTGTATTGGCCGCAAAATGAAAAAAACAGTAACAGGGTTGAATTGCACATCGATCGATAGAGAATTAAACGTCATGTCTAAATTTTGAAAAACATTCGGACAAAAAAATATTTTTTTGTGAGTTTTGAGATACTTTTTATTTAAACCGTCAGATTTGGACGATCTGACGGTCGCCGATCAAAATAGCGATCTAATAAGATCATATGAAAAGCCCATAACACAACTTGCGATAGGACAATCTGTCATATTAGCGTATGCATTTTTGAGAACGACACTAAATAAAGCTTCAAATTCACCAACCAGGCAGTATGGGAGGATAAAAAAAAAATCCACACCGCCAAAAATACCGCGGTTTTTTTGCCGTCCGCGGTTTTTTTTTTCCCGGTTTTTTTTCCCGCGCAATGTTATCCTAAGCCGTGTCTGTTTGCTACAAAAAATTGCTCGGTGGTGTGCGCTGTACTATGATCATACGTGCGATTCGTACGTTCGTACAGTGGTGTGCACAACGCACACACATACAGTATGCCTACTCTTTGTGAGTTTTGTGCCAAGTTTTGTGCGCCGACCAAAGGCCTACCATAAAAACGCCTACTTTTGAACTAAGGTATGGACAGTACAAAACTTTCATTTTTTTCGTTTTTTGCTTACTCGACTGTAACCGATTTTTTTTTTTGTGAATTAACCGCCCGAATCTGCCCGACCCCCCAAATTTGGCACCCGAATTCGTTCCGGATCCGACGCGGGCGGTCGGTTAACGGTCGGTTACGGTTTCGGTTAACCGTTTGCGACCTCTGCCACTGGTATCGCACTGGAATTACAACATATTTCGACGAGTTAGGGGATGTCCCCATGTTTAAAGTATCTACTTTTCTATGTCTTTTTGCCCTAACATTCAGGGAACTTTGACAAAAACTTCAGCTGTACGAGAAAGTCGTTTTTTACCAAAGTACATTGAACGTCAATTCATACTTTGAATGTACGGCGTGTTTGTCGTCATGTGAAAACCTTTTGACGTTTTCCCATTTTCGACCCCCGGGCAAGAGAATCCAGCCCAAAAAAAAACTTCATCCAAAATCACCTCGAGGGGGTGATTTTAGTTCAAGTACCGCCCAAACAGCGAATGAAAAACGACCAACACACGTGTCACGTGAGCGGTAAAATTTTAGGGCGAAAGAGAGTCCTCGCTATTTTTCTTTGTGCCCATCACGCGCATGTACGGAAAAAAAACTGCAGGGGTCTTGGACCTCCACTTTCATTCATGGGTCCTTTTCAAAATTTTGCGCTGTCGTCGCCTCTCCCCTTTCCCTCTCACACTATCGCTGTCATCTCACACTTTTTAGAATGAGACACGACAACATTGATATAAAATGAAAGATCTCTGATTTTTTTTTTTGACAATTTTTAGGCTTTTTTAAAATGGCAAATCGAGTGAAAAAAGTCGAAAAAACGAAATCGGGAAACCATGGCGGAAAGTTATTGAGCCAGTGACGTCGACGTTGTCACAAGTGAGCGTGACGTCACAATGTCACCAAACCCTGAACATCTACAATTGCACAAAAATCTAGACGTCTATCACTGTCGCTGTTTTTGTTGGCGTCACTAATCGTCGGAAGTTTCGTAGTCGCCTTCAATCGTCACAAGTTGTACCCACGTCTACAACTGTCACATTTCAAAGTTCCGATTTCGTTTTCGCACATTGGGACGCTCTTCAAAATAGTAAGGAGAATCTTCACTACAGTCCAAAATACTTTACCAAAGTACCGATTACATGGGGACACCCCTTTATCGGTTCGATAATTTTCGCGACACCTCCGTACGCTGGGTTGCCGAAAAAAATTATGTATCCCCCGGTAATAGCCTTACGATTTTTGGTCATTATTTTTTGAACCGTTTCTATACGGACCCCACCTCTCACCAAATACATCACAAATAAACAAAATACTAGTGTTGTGTATCGGTAAGGATTTTCCGATAACCGATATGGGCCATTTTTCGGGGACCCGATAATCGATATATTGGTACAATATATCGCTATCGGTCTTATCGCCGATAAGTAGCCGATAATA
>JBBHKE010000814.1:66122-99729 GCA_037447655.1 Zygnema cylindricum | reverse complement strand
GCCGGGGAGACCTCTTTGAGTGAGGAAGAAAAGGTTGAACTTCAAGCTTTACAGAAGCTCAAAGGGAAACAAGTGGCTGACATCAGGTCAAAAATCGGTAATAGGAGCAAATGACAGAGTTTTCCTTTACAATTGCCTAAATTGTCAACAATCGGGTCATGGGTGGAAGCACTGTACACGAAAACTTAAATCGGATTTGGCCTTGAAACTAAAGGAATGGGAGAAATTGCCTAAATTGTCAACAATCGGGTCATGGGTGGAAGCACTGTACACGAAAACTTAAATCGGATTTGGCCTTGAAACTAAAGGAATGGGAGAAAGAATGTGTACAAAGAACCTAGATGCAACAAGAAAGGCTAAAAGGGGAAGGAGGGGGGGAGAAGACGCCAGTAACCAAGGACACTTACTGTCCGACTCCTCGCGGAGAAACTGCCAAAATGTCGCAGTCTCAGCTGCGACAAATAAAACTTCCAAAGTTTGATGACGCCCATATCTCAAATGAAATTTGCGGTAAATACAACTCCGAAGGAACAAAATGCAAGGCTTGCGGCTTCTTCGAGCACAAAGAAACGTAATGCTTCCGAAAGGACGGAGGTCCTAAAGAAATGATGTAGTTCACACTATTCACTATAGAAGGAGAAATTGTCGTTAACCTGCTCCCACTTCAACTCCTCTATCCTTTGGGACGTCGAAATTGTCGTTAACCCGCTCCCAACTTCAACTCCTCTATCCTTGGGGACGTCGAGTTTCGCTTACCCAGGAGGAACCGGAGCGAGCACTGGTGGCTACCATAAGACTTACCACGGAAGTCATTCAACTCCTCTATCCTTTGGGACGTAGAAATTGTCGTTAACCCGCTCCCAACTTCAACTCCTCTATCCTTGGGGACGTCAAGTTTCGCTTACCTAGGAGGAACCAGAGCGAACACTGGTGGCTACCATAAGACTTACCACGAAAGTCATCATTCAACAACAAAGTCAGCAACTGGCCGCAATGGCTGTAGAGTTGGCTGCCCTCCGCTTGGGATATTCTTCTCGGCCTGCTCCGCTCACGGCAGCACAACGACTCCAAAAACAGAAACAGGAGTTGTTACAAAAGCTTGCGGAGCTTGAGCTTCAAAGCACTGAGGGTGCTAATGATGATGACTTATTAGGCTGGGATTTGGAACCCCCAAATGCCCACCATGCCCAAGTTTTCCTGTCCGAATGTTTGGAATGTTTGGGTGGGAGATAGCCGCCGCCAACTCCGCAATTCCACCTCGATGCAAAGACAAGACAGGCAGAAAATGGGTCAGAGGGACCACAACCAGAAAGCTACCGGACCATTGTCCTTTACTCCCCGGGCAGTAATGTTGAACAACGACATTGGCCTCGGAATCAAACCCACTCATCCTCTTCCTCCCAAACCTAAATTGCCTCCCGGTTTCGAGAATTACCAGAGCGAGAAACAACAACGGGAAAAGGAGTCGTTGGAACGAGAGATAAAGGACAACCAGGACTGGTTCGAGAGATTCATGGCGGAACGCCCAAAAAATGAAATTTGCCCAAACTCCGCCAATCCTAGATTCGGGCTCCGAGAATGACGAGGAAGAAGGACAGGATAAGGATCCGCAGAAACCATATTCACTCCCATCTTCACCGAAAGCTACCCTTCTTTCCTCCAAATCGGTTGTTACGCTAGTCCGACACCTCATGCCATTTGCCCTCACCCACGTAAAGACTTTAGCAGCCTCCCACAACCTGCCCGAAGAAATCCTCGTTCAGGCATTGGGAGAAGAAATCCACTCTGGAAAAGAGAGGGTCAACTGGGCCACTTCGCCAACCGCAGTCTTTTTGTCCACAGATCCGAAACCCCCTATAGTGGATAGGGACTACAAAGCCTTATCAGTGGCTCTTATACTGAACGAAAAAGGAAACTTCAAACTCAACGGGTATGACACTGGAGCGCTACCCAATCTCTTCACCACCTCCGCGTTGCAGAAAATGCCCAAGGAACTCTTGCCCGAAATCTGACCAAGCAATATCTGCTTAAGCGCCGTAAGCAGCGGCAGTCAACCCATCTATGGGATTATCAAGGCCATGGAAATCGAGTTTTCGGATGACGGAGGCCAACGGGTGAAAAATGAGCTTCCCTTCTTAGTGGTGGAAGGAACTCAATTCGAAATTTTGTTGGGAATGGCTATGTGGACCTGGCTAAATATAAGTTTAAGTGTGTGGAAAGAGCAATATACCATTCGCGACCCTGGAAATCCCAAAAGAACTATAGTGGTGGTTCCTTTGGATATATGGAATCGGGGGAAAACAAATGTCCAAGTGTCTGGTTGCTACCCGGTGAATACTACATCCTCTGCGACGGAACTGTTTGGCAGTTCCACAGATGTAGCCGAAGAAATCTAGCAATTCCCCATTTCCAAGCGTTGGAAAGAGGAATACAAGAATAAATTATTATTGGTGGCGAAACATTGGCGGGGAGTGGATCATACTTTCTCGACTTTACCAATAAAGGAAGTCGTTTCTACACCCCTGTTTGATGTTTCCCAACCCAGGTCCAGCAACAAGGAATTCAACCGACAGGTGGTGTCATTGACAGTCCCACATTTCGGACTCCGAATTTTGTCTCTATTTTCTGGAATCTATTCGGATTTAGAGGTTGTTCTAGAAACAGGATATCAGATAGAGTCATAAACAACAGTTGAGATATCATCGGAAGCACGGGCAGTCAGCGAACACCGCCTTCACCAACATCACACCCTATATCCTCAACAGCTCCCGGTGTCTGCCTTTTCCAAAGCTCACCGGAGTCTCCCACAGAATAAAGAAAGCATAATGAAACCCCATCTAGCCAGTTTGAAAAGAATAGATCTGTTGATGGCAGGATGGCCTTCTCAATGATACTCCCTAACGGGACAAGGCAGAGGGCAACAAGACCGCAAAAGCCAAATATTTCATCGGATGATCGAATTAATCTCGTGAATTCAACAACTCCAAGACACACCGGTGGGACAAGGTAGAGGGCATTAAGACCGCAAAAGCCGAATATTTTATCGGATGATCGAATTAATCTCGTGGATTCAACAACTCCAAGACACACCGGTGGGGTACGTTTTGGAAAATGTCCACCCAAGGGATGACAAACGAAAACAGGTTGCGGACAGTTGGAATGAAATAACCTAAGTTTTACGAGCTCCCTTGGTTTTTGATGCTGCCCAAATGGGATCAAAAGCACACAAAGTCATGGTATATTGGACCAATATGTTCCCGCTTCAAGTTCTCTGGCAGCTATTGGATAAGAAAATCCCTACCCCGATCAATTCAGTGCGGCAGATACTTGGGGAAGGTAGAATGGCCACCCCTATGACACAACCCGACCGCTCCCCCTTCTTTCGGTGCAATCGACCAGGATTCCCACGGAAGGCACTTCCCACATTGGTTTCGTTCCCACACAGCCACGCATGAAAAAAGGGAGCAGCGGGAATGATTTTTCACAAGAAGGCGGGTATTTGGACCCCACCGACAATTGCAGAACGGGAAAAAACAATGGGATTTCATAAAGGCACAACCGCAGCACTAGGTATTTCAGACCTTCAGAGATGCAGCCTAATTGGGCAAAGTATGGATTTGAATTCGATCACATGGGTGCTCAAGCACGCACTCGCCTTTTTCAGTCTCAAGTCCCCGAAATCAAAGGTTATTTACCTTCAAGCTCCTCAGTTGTTAACGATGCAGGCAACTTTGTAGCTTGAGGGGGGGGAGAGAAAGGAGAAGAAAATTCACATTTCACCACCGCATGTTTTCCCAATGTGGGGGGGGGGGGGGGGGCGACGGCTCAAATGGCGACAGCTTAGCGGAAGTTGTCAACAGTAATGTCCTAGCTGGAGGGGTAGGGACAGATCCACCGGTAGGGTTGGAATTTGACATCAACCTCTGGGGTAGACCGACGGAAGCTTGGGCTGCCGTAGAGCCGGGGAAAATGGATTGGACCCTAGGGGAGCAGTTTGACCCTCAGCAAAAGGCGCGGCTTTCCGAACTGTTAGCTGAAAATAAGCAAGTGTTCTCATGGTTAGAAACTGATGTCGGTATCTACAAAGGGACCCTTTTCCAAATCGATTTGATCGACGAGACGGCTACTTTTGGCAGAAGCAGTATCCTCTTGGCTTCAAGGTGAAGGAATTCATCTCAGTTAAAGTCCAGACTTTAGTGGAAGCGAGAGATTATCGTATGCTGAACACTGCCACCATTTATGACCGGTATCCGATCCCAACCCCGAAGACATATTTGACTCCCTTGCTGCTGCCAATATCTACTCCACTCTAGACATTAAAAACGGTTTCCACCAGATTGCTATGGAACCAAAGCACCGGGAAAAAACGACCTTTTGGGTAGGTTCCCAACTTTATGAATGGATTTACAAGCCATTCGGGCTTAAGAATATGCCGTCCAAATTCCAACGGGCCATGGACGAAGCACTCCTAGAAATCGATTTGTCCGATGCTATATTGATGATGTGATCATCTTCTCGAAGACCTTTGAAGAACACTTAGAGCATATCCAGATCGTCCTCAAAGCCCTTCAAGCTGCGAGTTGGAAATGTCACCCGGACAAAGGTATTTTTGCGGTACGGAAAATCATTCACCTCGAACATGAGGTGACTCGCGAGGCTGTGGGTCCCCACATGGTCAAAGTAGCAGCCTTTGACGCTCTTCCCCCACCCCAGGACATCTCAGCCCTTCGCACCTTTCTGGGTCTAATTAACTACTATCGGCGGTTTATCCCCGAGTTAAGTAGTCAAGCTCAGGCCCTCAACTAGCTATTGCGGAAGGACTAAGGATGGTTGTGGGCCGAATAAAAACAGATCGCCTTCCAGTTCTTGAAGGATGCTATGAAGCACCACCCCGTGCTCCGGATGCCTAATCACCAGAGGCCTTTACTCTTTTATACTGATTGGAGCAGGTTAAGATTGGGAGCGGTTTTGGCTCAAGTCGATGATGCCTAGCTGAACATGTGTTGGCCTATGCCAGCCAGAGCAAGAACAGAGCACAAGGGAATTATAGCTGTTACCACAGAGAGCTACTCGCAGCGGTTTGGGCAATCCAGCATTTCCGCCCTTATTTGTACGGGGTCCATTTCACCCTGATCACATATCACCAACCCCTAAAATGGATCATGGAAAATAGTAAGTTAACCGAAAAACCCGCCAGATGGGTTCTTAACCTTCAAGAATATGATTTCGACATTGTTCATAGAGCAGGGGAAATCCATGGAAATATCGATGGACTTAGCCGGATTCCCGTTCCCTTCACCATGGATTCTACCTGGGCTCGGCATGATGAGGACTCTGAAATCTGCATAGGACTCATCCGGACATCCTCCGCTTTCATCTGGCTTCCCCAATCTGCGGGGGGACTGTCAACTTTTTCGGCTGACGTGGAGTGGCAAGCGCCCATAGGGGCCGGACGGAAGGATATCTGGAACGACCCCGATGCCCTCCAATATATCCAGCAGGGGTCACCTCTTCCCCAATTGACTAGAATCCAATTATCCCGAGTGGAGACTTAGATGGCTGCGTATGATTAGGATAGAAGAGTTCTCCTCCGAAAATGGTCAGACAGCATGAGGAAAGTGGTTCCTCCCCCCTTAGACCGGGAAACTCTAATTTCCAATCTCCATCCGCAATGTGGACATTTCGGGCAAAAGCGGACCACTTCCCTTATTGCGGGTTCTTATTGGTGGCACGTGAAACTCTGAGACCTCCATAAGTCCTCAGAGTAGACAGCTTCCAAGAAGCCTCCAGGATAACCCTGACCCCTTTGTGTTTCAGTAAGAACAACTACTACCCTGGCAGACAATAACTCTAACCACCTTCAAATTTGTAAATGCAAGACTCACCAGAGTCGATAGCAAAAAGAATCTCTGAATTTGCTCCCCTGAGCAGTAAGTTATGGAGGGTCAAAGTTGACCTTTTGTACAGAAGCTCTCTGGGAGAGAGGATCCTATCTCCTAATTTTTCCAATTCCTATCTCTCTCACAAACTCTATCTACTGATGTACGGAGCCAATCATATTCCACTTTCGTACACAAAAGTATAGCTGCGGGAGTACTTTTTGTACGTACATTGTACGACATGGCCTAAATGTCAACACATGTGATATCCGGATTCAGTGCCGTAATCTCCGGAGATACCACGATCCAATGTAATTTCGCCACGTGTCATCCGATGTGGCAATGACGACATACCGCCGAAATCCTCTTCCGCGATCTCTGCGTTCATTCCGGCCGTCCGATCAAATTTACATTTAATCGTAGCCGTAATAAATACCTACGCGGTATTCGTTTCACTCAAAAAACAAATGCGCGGTTTTTGTTTCTTTATCCGTACCACAATCCGTACTTTTACATAACTGATTCTATGTATCCCGTAAATAGTATTAGTTAAATGAATTATCCTACTTGTTAATGTACAACTAAAAATCAAACCATATAGTACGTAACACTAGCTAAAAACTTAACAGTTAAGGCTACCGACTATCGACAGCTTGCGGTCCGGCAGGTACCAAGATCAAATCCTGCGGCCAGCACATATCCTTTTCGTAAATAAACCCCTAACTAATATATATTTCCCGTAAACCTCTGGATAGCCTAAGTAGCCATGGCTCTAGCTCCCTCTCCGATTTCTCAGTGACTACGACAAGTTTGAGAGTTGGAGAGAGAAGTTAGAGGTAGACTGCCTCGGCTTCTTTCTATATTTCTATTTAAACCTAGAAAATACTTTAAACGGACCATTAATTTATACACTCCCCTTAATTTTTAGTCAATCTTTTATTTCAGACCACACTTCTCCCTGCAGAAAATTAGCTTAGGGGAAGGCACAAGTTTGGTCATCATATCTGCTACCATCTCACTATCTGGTCGATAATCTAAACTGATTACTTTGTTTTCTACTTTCTCTCTAACAAAGCTGAGTCTGATGTCCATGTGTTTGGCTTTGAAATGATGTTTAGGATTGGCAGAAATAGCGATTGCTGCCTGATTATCACAAAAAAAATTCTGCACACCACTCTTAAGGTGACCAAGCTCACCAAGCAAAGACTTCACCCACATCAATTCTTTTACAGCAGAGCAAGATGCCATATACTCAGCCTTCATTGTGGACTGAGCAATAACCTTTTGCTGTTTGCTACTCCAACAGCAAGCCATATCACCCACATATAATACATATCCAGAAGTGCATCTCCTCATCGGAGCATCACCATAACTGGCATCACTCTAAGTAGTGATGTCAGTATTCTCCCCACCCAAATGCAACCATAGATCCCTAGTTCCTATCAAGTATCTAAGGACTCTCTTAACTGCCTCCCAATCCCTCTTAGTGGGAGCATTTAGACTTCTACTCAGCACTCCTACAGCTGCAGCTAAATCCGGCCGGGTACAATTCATAAAATAGATTAGACTTCCCACTACTTGCCTGTAAGGAATAGTCTGCATGAAATTTTGTTCTTCAGGAGATAATTCCTCGTCTAAGACAATGACTCCTTCTTCCTCACTCCCCTCACTTTCCTTCTTCAACTCCATTGAAGTTGTGCAACTATTAGCTTTATCCATTTGAAATTTTTCAAGCATGTTCCCTATTGCTTCCTTTTGAGTCAATCTTATAATTTTTCTTTTTCGGTCTCTCTCTACTTGAATTCCCAAAATATATTTTGCTCCTCCCATATCTTTCATTTCAAATCTCCCCTTAAGATCGGTTTTCAGTTTATTAATTTTTTCCATTGATTTACTTAAAACAAGCAAATCATCTACATAAATTGCAATAAATATAAAACCTTCCTCATCATTGAAAACATAGATTGAGTGATCTGAGCTGATCCGAATATATCCCAAACCGGTAAGAAACTCATCAAGCTTCTAATTCCATTGTCGAGGCGCCTGTTTCAAACCAAAAAGAGATTTACTCAGCCGGCATACCTTACTCTCCTCTCCTTCCTCCACAAAACCTTCGGGTTGTCGTATGAAGATCTCCTCTTCCAATTCTCCATGCAAAAAGGCTATCTTGATGTCTATCTGGTGCACTTCCATACCTTCCGCTGCTGCTAAACTGAGAAGTATGTGGACGGAGGGAAATCAGACCACCGGGGCAAAGGTTTCCTCGTAGTCAATTCCCTCCTTTTGTGTAAATCCCTTTGCCACTAATCTGGCCTTGTAGCGCTCGATTGTGTTATCTGGGTTCAGTTTTAATTTGAAAACCCACTTACAACCAATCGGTTTTCGGTTAGGTGGACAATCCACTAGCTCCCAAGTATCAGCTGCCATAATTGAGGCCATCTCCTCATTGATGGTTGTCTTCCACCGGTTTCTTTCTGGACAAGTCATTGCCTCCGCATAAGTTTGAGGTTCATCTTGATGAGATAGTTTAGTTACCTTGTTATTAACCTGTTTTTCTTGTAGTCTTTTGCTACTTCTCCTTCCTTCCTCAAAATCTGAGGCCGGAATAGATGGTTCTCGTGGATTCTTTCGAACAAACTCGGCTTCTCCCCTATCCCTTGATTCCGAATCAATTTTCCACCACGTCTTCCGCTTCAGGTAGAGTTGTCACTGGAGTTTCCACAGCCGAGTCGTTTTCGGTCTGATTTGTACCTGCAAGAATGTCATCTTCTCTAAAACCTGGATAGTTAGGAAGCTCAAAGTCATCAAAATTTTTTGATTCAAATCTCATTTTTACTGACTTTGTATATTTGAAGGGATCCACAGACTTTCCTTCATCTGTAGTTACTAGATGCTTTACTAAGATTATATCTTCCCTTTTTAGATCATAAACTCTATATCTTTTAACAGCCTCATCATATCCTAATAAGAATCCCGGTTTTCCTTTAGGATCTTGCTTCCAATTAGACCGATCTGTATCTAGACTGAATACTTGACTACCGAAAACCTTTAAGTGAGATAAGTATGGTTTCCGGCCTGTCCATCTCTCATAAGGTGTTTGATCTTTTATAGCTGAAGTAAGAACTCTATTTTTCAGGTAATTAGCACAGGTCATTGCTTCTGCCCAAAACCTTTTTCCTATCTTCTTATCTCACAACATACTTTTAGCACTATCACTTAGTGTTCTATTTAACCTTTCAGCTACCCCATTCTGTTCCAGGTTTTCTGGAACTGTCTTTTGGTGTTGGACCCCATCTTCCCTATGAAAATCCTCAAACTGGTTAGAAGTATACTCTTCACCATTGTCACTCTTTATTCTCTTGATTGGAGTTTCATGGAGTTTTTCGCTCCATGCTTTATATTGTCTAAAACAATCGTGAGCTTTTGACTTGTTTTTCAAAAAATACACTCGGGAATACTGAGACCAATCATCAGTGATAGTCATCATAAATCTCTTCCCCCGCGGTGAGGGCACTTTAGCCGGTCCCCAAACATCTGTGTGTACTAGATCTAGAATTTTTTCTCCCTTATAGGTGTCTGTTTTAGGAAAGGGTAATTTGTGTGCTTTACCTTGAGCACATCCACTAAAATCACTTATATTATCACTCTCACTGAACTGAATCCCTTCCACCACTCCCATTTTTTTCATCTCTCTTAACCTATCTAGATTCATATGCCCAAGCCTCTTATACCACATCATAATATCATGAACACAAGCATAATACAATTTCTTCGTTTCATTACTTAAAATCAGCCTAAACATCCCATGGCTACCTTTCTCAGCAATGAAATAGACATCCTCCTCAAAACTAGCAGTAAAGACTCCTTCCCTAGTGCTACTAAAAAAACCCTAATCATCTAATACAGATGTAGGGATGAGGTTTTTGTTCAGCTCCGGAATAAACAATACATCGGAGAATGTTACTATGGATGTTTTTCCTTCTACTAACACTTTCAAATCTACCAATCCTAGAAGAGTAGTGGTGACTATCCTCCCATCCCCGTACTCTATCTCTACGGTGGGAATATATCTTATCTTAGTGAACAGGTGCCTATCCTTACACATGTGCATGGAGGCACCTGAATCTACAATCTAGCGTGCTTCACCTTTCAATCCACCGTAAGCACATTTCTGCCTTCGTGGAATTTCGACCTCGTTTTTTGCCTCCAACTCCTCATCTAAAAGGAGCTCATCATCCTCCCTCTCGGATTCCGCCTCATGTACCTGTGTCACAAGGGCCTTTTTTTTTCCTCTCGGGGTACCACCGGTTTGCCCCTCCTTTAATCGAAGTTTGGTTAGCTTAGTAAACTCTGCCATATAGTGCCCAAGATTCTTACAAAAATGACATAAACCTTTGGGAGCCCTTGGTCCGAACTCGTCGGTCTGATTTTTCTACTCCCTCCCCCCATTGTTTCCGACCGAGTTCCAGGAATCCTTGTTCCTCCAATCGGTCACAGTTGCCAAGGCCTAGCCACACTTTCCTCCCCTTCGGATCTCAATCGTATTCTCCCGAACGAGAATCATCCCAACCACTCAGTTCCACATCCATCTTGAGTCCGCGAAGTCCTACACACGGTTGACTATGTTCTCGAACTCATCGGGTAATTTCATCAGTAAATAGTTAACCTTTTCTTTTTCACTAAAATATTTTCCCGCACTCTCTAGCTCTATGAAGAGTGTAGCAAGCTCATTGCAAAAATCCAACATCTTCCCCCTTTTGTATACATACTCCTTAACTTTCTGATCAGCTAACTGTTGTTGTTGAATCGTACAACTTCGGTACATCTTTATGAGAGCCATCCAAAGATTGGATGCCCATTCTTCCTGCAAATGAGGACATGCAAGTCCTTAAGTGAGATGGCGTAGGATGAAGTGCTTTGCCGCTATATTGTTGAAGTCCCAGGTTTCAGTATCATTCTCCTCGTTCCTCGGAATAGGTGATATGAATGCCGAACCAGTTGCTATTGGTGTGGTCGTCTCCTTCTCCTTTCCTTTGTCCACCACCTCTCCTTCTTTTTTTTCCTCCATTGAAGGTGGATCCCGTTTCCAGGTGAATATGCTTCCTCCAAACCCTGGAGGGATTCCAAGACTTGATGGACGCCCCAACCTTCCACTCACTATCCCCCAAAACCCTTTTTCGCATAGAGCTCCTATCATCATACTTTCCCATTATATGTAGCCAATTCCATTAAAGATTGGTACCCTAGAGGGTGAGCCCATAACGTGAAACTCTGAGACCTCCATAAGTCCTCAAAGTGGACAGCTTCCAAGAAGCCTCTAGAATAACTCTAACCCCTTTGTGTTTCAGCAAGATCAACTACCACCCTGGCAGACAATATTTCTGACCACCTTCACCCTGTAAAGGCAAGACTCCCTTTGGTCGATAGCAAATTGAATCTCTGAATTTGCTCCCTTGAGCAGTAAGTTACGGAGGGTCAATGTTGACCTTTTGTACAGAAGCTCTCTAGGAGAGAGGATCCTATCTCCTAATTTTTCTAAGTCCTATCTCTCTCACAAACTCTATCTAGTGATGTACGGAGCCAATCATATTCTACTTTCGTACACAAAAGTATAGCTGTCGGTGTACATTTTGTACGGACATTGTACGACATGGCCTAAATATCGACACATGTCATATCAGGATTTGGTGCCGTAATCTCCGGAGATACCACGATCCAATGTAATTTCGCCACGTGTCATCTGATGTGGCAATGACCACAAACCGCGGAAATCTTCTTTTGCGATCTCCGCGTTCATTCTGGCCGTCCGATTAAATTTACATTTAATCGTAGCCGTAATAAATACTTGCGCGGTATTCGTTTCACTCAAAAAACAAATGCGCGGTATTTGTTTCTTTATCTGTACCACAATCTATTCTTTTACATTACTGATTCTATGTATCCCGTAAATAGTATCAATTAAACGAATTATCCTACTTGTTAATGTATAACTAAAAATCAAACCATATAGTACGTAACACTAGCTAAAGACTTAACGGTTAAGGCTACTGGCTACCGGCAGCTTGCCGTCCAGTAGGTACCGGGATCAAATCATGTGGCCGGCACATATCCTTTTAGTAAATAAGCCCCTAACTAATATATATTTCCCGTAAAACACTGGATAGCCTAGGTAGCCATGGCTCTAGCTCCCTCTCCGATTTCTCAGTGACTGCGACAAGTTTGAGAGTCGGAGAGAGAATTTAGAGGTAGAGTGCCTCGGTTTCTTTCTATATTTCTATTTAGACCTAGAAAATACTTTAAACGGACCATTAATTTCTACATCACGGGTTGCGGACCCAAGTCAACCGGATTGTACAGACTTGCTCCTCTTACGATCGAGTCAAGGCACCGTTTGATAGAAAGGCGGAATTGAGCTTCATTTGCTTCCTATCCGAGGGATGTTTTATCGGTGATTTTTGGATCTTTAGGGACCCTTTCCGACTAGCAGGCGGGGGAACCACTTTGTCCTGGTCATAATAGTACATTTTTCCACGTGGATCGAATTGGTGGTTTTGCCCCGAAAGGAGTCAAGTCAATTGCAGATGCCTTTTTGCAAAGGGTTTTAGCTCAATTTGGGACGCCTGCAAAAGTTCTAACCGATCAAGGCTCCAAATTTGCCGGAGAATTTTCCAATCTCTTAAAAAATTGCCTGGTTAACCATCAGTTGACCAGCCGTGAGCACGCGCAAGCCAACGGTCTGGGTGAAAGGTGCGTACAGAGAGTGAAGCGATCACTACGAAAATATGTATTTTCAGAAGATTTGGGGGAGTGGGACATGAGGGTGCCGTGGATTGCTATGGGTTACAAATTCAGCAGGCAGGCTACTTTCCACACATATAGTCTTTACTTCATTATATTCAGACGACTTCCCCTCCTTCCCGGGGCTTGCATCGGCTTAAGCGGTGGTCCTCCAGAGATGGATGCCAAGGGAACAGTCGAAAAATTGATCGCCGACAGAGCCAAGATATTTTACCGAGAGATGCCTCTCGCCATGGGGAATTTGCAAGCGGCTCAACACCAAGATCAGTTGTGGTATTCTCAACGCTGGAGCGAGAATTATGTGCCACGGCAACGACGATTTATGCCGGGGGACTTTGTATATCGGATGCAACAGAAAAAGGACACGCTGGATATTTCTGCCAGTCCGGTAATCTTGAGAGTGGTGGAAGTTTCCAACAAGGGGGTTTCAACATTGGAGGGAAAGGATGGCCGAAAAATTAAAGAGAATCAAATCAATGTGGTCCTTTGCCATCTTCGGGGATTGGAGGACGAACCCACTTTCCACATAGCTTACTCTGACGATCCTCCTTCCTGTTCATCAACTTGCAATCAGTCCTCCCAACTGCACGACATCTTGCTCTGCAATCAGTGTTGTCATTGTTGGCATCCAGCCTGTCTCCCCTCCTCATAGGAACCATGCCCTCTACCCTCCAGCTCATGGTTCTGTGGGAACTGCGAATGGAGCGGTTAATCATTTTTTTTTTCATGTCTTAGTCACGGTTGACTAAAAGGGGGGGAAACTAGTATACCATCCCGTCTACCGAGACCACAATCCCTTTTCTTTGCTAGGTGGGGGAAGGAAGGGGGAGGGTATTACTATCGCCTTCCTATGCTCTCATTCCCATTCCCGGTCCAAGTGTCTCTCCTATTTGGCATACATATCTATAGGAGGGATGTGGGCAACAGTGGGCATGATCATTTTTAGTGGGAAGCACTTGCATTTGGGGGCTATTTGCAAGACTCTTATGCCGACGACTCCTGGCTGGGTGCCCATCTCTTATGTTTCTCATGCACGCTCGACACCGCGTGTAGACCACGCTATCGCCTCGGTGGTGAGACGCAAACTCCAACATGTGTGAACAAAGGCAGCACGCGTTTGTGTAATCAACTGAATGATAGCAGATTGTAATGCAAACGAAAAAGAATGCCTTGTCTAGAGGACTTTCGACAAAATTTCTCGAACACTTTACGGGGGATTATAATACAAGTAAGTAATTCTACCTTTTCTCCTTACCTTATAATTTTTTTTCCGGGCGCTTACATTGTGTGTCTTGTTATTTTTTTGTTTGTACTGTGGCATGTTGTTTACTTCTCCCTTTATGATTGCGATTGGTTTTATCTGAGTATCTTGCACTATCGTCGAATACCGACGACGTTGCCTGGGCGTAATTTTGGCAACAATTTAAATTCACCCGGTTAGCGACTGTAATAGGATCTCCTACCTTTCAGAAAATCCCATTACTATATCCAATTCAACCACACATTCCACACATTGGAAAATTACACATTCACATTGGAAAGCACTCACATAAAGAAATAAACTCTAAATTTGAAGAAGCTTCTGTCCACATAACATTAGCTTGGTCTTTTGCCCTCGTGGCTCAACTCTTCTTGTTAAAGTAATTCCACTGCTCTCCACTCTTAAATAATTCTATCTCTTAAACACTAAAACACTACTTAGTATGTAACAGATTTCAATGCAAAAATGCCATTGCTCCAACTTTGGTTTTAATCGCTCAGGACCAAGATCAGCCAGAATTTCTACAATCTTTCTCCCAAAGGAAAAGATGTCTAATCTCCTCTTAGACTTCACTATTTATCCATCATCGCCCTGGACTCGCCAGGCCAGAGTCAACGCTCCGTCGAACAGGTTTTAACTCGGCCAATCATTGATCACCAAAGACTCAGACTGACCATTGCAAAAATATGTGAAATCTCTTACTTACTACGTAGCATTTCTAACCAATCAAACGCTACATTTCAGAAACTCTGAGACCTCCATTGGCTCTCAGAGTATGCAGATCCAAAAGAAACTAATCTAGATAGTGCCGACTCCAAGTTTATATAAACCCAAATGACTGACCCCTTGACAGTCAAAACCCCAATATAGATTCACCCCTGTGAAATAACACTTTCTGTGTGCTCAGTTCCACCAAATAATGCAAAGTTAGAATATGAGATTTGGACACATTCACCCACTTTGACTTTCCCTTAGAAATACCGCCACCATGGCAGACAAAAACTCTGACTGACTACACCCTTGTGTAGCCTGGACTCCTCTGAGTCCGCAGCAAAAATAATCACTAAAAATGGTCAAGTAAATTGATAGTTATGGTTGGCCAAAGTTTGCCATTTATACAGGGTGCTCTCTGGGAGAGGCAGCTACCTACCCAAAATTTTCTAAGTCCTATTCCCTCTCTAAAACTCTATCTACTGAAGTACGGCACCAATCAAATTACTGTGTCGTACAGAAAAGTACAGGTGCCGTTGTACTTTCTGTACGACCATTGTACGACATGGCCAAAATGTCGACACTGTCAAATCAGGATTAGTTCCTGTAATCTCCGAAATCCCCGTAATCCAATGTTATCACGCCACGTGTCATCTGACGTGGCAAAGACGGTAAAACGCCAAAAGTGCCTTTTCCGTGATCGCGGCGCCTATCGCGGCCGTCCGATCAAAACCGGCTATAATCCTAGCCGCTGAAATTCGACGCGCGGTATTTGTTTCGCTATCGAAACAAATGCGCGGTATCCGTTCTGTCCCCATACCGTACTTCGTACTAAATCAAACTGTATCTATGTACTAAGTATCTATTCGCCGTTAAACGAATTAATCTACATGTAACAATTTATATATTTATTAAACCCTATATATCGTAATATGTGTCCTAGACTTAACGGCTAGAGCTAACGGCTAATGCGAATTGACGGACGGCAGGTACCAGGATCAATTCCTGGGTCCGTCAACTAACTTTTGGTAAGTCTACCTAATTTACTCCCTGTCTTCTCTAGAGAGCTTAGGCAGCCATGGCTCTAGCTCCCTATCCAGCCTTCAGTGACTACAACAAGTGTGGGGGCTTGGAGAGGGGAGTTAGAGACAGACCGCCTCAGCTCTTTTTCTATCCTAATACAGACCTAGAAAATACTCATATATCAACACTCCCCTTATTTTCTAGTCTATTTTTTTTCAACTTCCACAAACAAGTAAACAAACACCCCCTCCTTTTTTTCCTTTTCTTTTTCCTTTTTCCTTTTCCTTTCATAAAACTTAGAATTTAACACAGTGCATTAAATGAACTGAAATGATAATTGCATCACACATTTTATTTAACATCCCACTTTTCATAAATCTGAGCAAAGATTTTATCCACTTCATCACTCTTTCATCCACACACAAACCGATTTCCCTCTTGCGATCCAAACAGCCAGCCCCATCTCCAATCTGCAACATACACCCAGATGCTAACCCTTTTACGGGCACACCTTCATAAATACCATCACTCCCTTTAGCGATGTCAAACCCATTACCCACAAAAATTGAACTTTCCTCACTCTCTCCCATGGATTTCTTTCCACTCTCTCTTTCTAAATTTATTACAAATAAGTATTTCTCCTCCCCTAAACCTTTCATTAAATATTCCTCTTCTTCCTTATCTTTAAAAACCCCTTCTAGTTTCACTTCTCCCCTTTCCTCGGAATCCATTGAGGTCTCCCTTTCCGACCAGTTTTCTAATTCCAAAATACCTATAAAATTATCCTCATTAGTTTTATCTTTCCCGTTTTCACTTATGGATCCTAGATCTGACTTTCTCATTTCTAAGTCATACACTTTACACACCTCGTCATCCTCAAGTACCTCCTCTCTCTTTACTTCCCTTATACCTCCGAAAGCACACTGTTGCCTTCGAGCAATTTTTGTGTACTTTTCTCTCTTCCCCGATCTACCGATGTGAAGAAGCTCCAATTTTTCTTCATCCTCTTTTTCCTCTTCCTCTTCGTCCTCCTCATCCACATTCCAACTTCTAAGTTTTTCCAAACAAGGGCATTCCTCCATGTAATGACCCGGTTCCCTACAAAAGAAGCAAACCCCTTTTTTCAAAGCTCCCGTGTCTTTTCCTCTCCCTCTTTTTCCACCAAAGTTCCGATATGGTTTACCTATGTCTTTCTTCCTCTCATCACGCTTCCGCTCGTCACCACCGTTCCTCTCATCACGCTTCCGCTCGTCACTGCCGTCCCTCTCATCACGCTTCCGCCAATCACCACCAGCTGTAAATGCATTCACCCTGTCACTTCCCCTACGAAGCTCCAAAGTGCTTTCCCTCACAAGAATTATCCCCATGGTAAAGCTCCAAGTCCATGAGGAGCCATCCATTGCCTGCATACGACAAATGATGTTTTCGTACTCTTCTGGGAGTTTCATCAGTAGTGTATTAATCTTCCTCTCCTCAGATTCTACATATCCCGCACTAGCTAGCTCAACATATAGCGCAGCAATATCATTGCAAAACTCTATCATGCTACCGCCTTTATAAACATAGGCATCTATTTCTTGGTTTACTAATTGCTGCCTCTGAATAGTCTTACTCTTATAAATCTGACTTAGTGCTTCCCATATCTCTGAAGACTTCATTAAGTTTATAAGAGTGATAGCTATGGACTTAGACACGTTTCTAAGTATGAGATGCTTTGCTATAGTATTTCTGTATTCCCATATTTTTCTGTCATTTTCTTCAGTTTTAAACCCTACAAATGGAACCATAGTCGAGAGCTTCGCTCCCCTCACCATCGGTGTTCCTTTTTCCTTCTCCCCTATTTCCCTATCCACGGAAAGATTTTTTCCTTCACCTTCCATTGCATCTGAACTCCGGTTGATATTCTGGGCAACCTCAAATGAATCTCCATAGTAAGCTTCTCCAAAGCCAAGTGGCGGACATCTCACTTGTCCCAAACAATTCCCCATAAGTGCTTCTCGAAAAGCAATCCCGCCATTGTAAACTCCTTATAAGTGAAGTCTGTTCCATCGAACATAGGCACCCTAGATGGTGGGCCCATAACCTAAAACTCTGAGACCTCCATTGGCTCTCAGAGTATGCAGATCCAAAAGAAACTAATCTAGATCGTGCCGACCTTAAGTTGATATAAACCCAAATGACTAACCCCTTGACAGTCAAAACCCCAATATAGATTCACCCCAGTGAAATAACACTTTCTGTGTGCTCAGTTCCACCACAGAATGCAAAGTTAGAATATGAGATTTGGACACATTCACCCACTTTGACTTTCCCTTAGAAATACCGCCACCCTGGCAGACAAAAACTCTGACCGACTACACCCCTGTGTAGCCTGGACTCCTCTGAGTCCGCAACAAAAAGAATCACTGAAAATGGTCAAGTTAATTGATAGTTATGGCTGGCCAAAGTTTGCCATTTATACAGGGTGCTCTCTGGGAGAGGCAGCTACCTACCCAAAATTTTCTAAGTCCTATTCCCTCTCTAAAACTCTATCTACTGAAGTACGGCACCAATCAAATTACTGTGTCGTACAGAAAAGTACAGGTGTCGTTGTACTTTCTGTACGACCATTGTACGACATGGCCAAAATGTCGACACGTGTCAAATCAGGATTAGTTCCTATAATCTCCGGAATTCCCGTAATCCAATGTTATCACGCCACGTGTCATCTGACGTGGCAAAGACAGTAAAACGCCAAAAGTGTCTTTTCCGTGATCGCGGCGCCTATCGCGGCCGTCCGATCAAAACCGGCTATAATCCTAGCCGCTGAAATTCGACGCGCGGTATTTGTTTCGCTATCGAAACAAATGCGCGGTATCCATTCTGTCCCCATACCGTACTTCGTACTAAATCAAACTGTATCTATGTACTAAGTATCTATTCGTCGTTAAACGAATTAATCTACACGTAACAATTTATATATTTATTAAACCCTATATATCGTAATGTGTGTCCTAGACGTAACGGCTAGAGCTAACGGCTAATGCGAATTGACGGACGGCAGGTACCAGGATCAATTCCTGGGTCTGTCAACTAACTTTTGGTAAGTCTACCTAATTTACTCCCTGTCTTCTCTAGAGAGCTTAGGCAGCCATGGCTCTAGCTCCCTATCCAGCCTTCAGTGTTTACAACAAGTGTGGGGGCTTGGAGAGCGGAGTTAGAGACAGACCGCCTCAGCTCTTTTCCTATCCTAATACAGACCTAGAAAATACTCAAATATCAACAATATCACTACGTAACATTTACATGCCAAAGTGCGCGCCAAACGAAAATGCGACTTCGCACGAACGTGCATGGCAAATTTTGCACGCGAAACTTCCTACGAAATTCCATAAAGTGAAAGTGATGTTTCTTACTAAAGTTGTACGAAACGAACCATCGTGCGTACCAAACGAAATATTGATTTCGTTTAGTACGTTATAATCGGTTGCCTTAAATTCCGCGGCTAGTTTGACCCTTGACTCGTACCAATGAACACCCATTCGTTATTTTGACTTCGTGTTGTCGCCTAAATACACCAATCACTATATCTTTAAAAATACCAATCACTTTATCTTTTAAAATACAACCCCAAATCGTGGGATTCTTTGGCGGACGTCTATCAAATTCAAAACTCTATATTCGTAACACTTAAATTACTCATTTACGAACAAGTTTGATCCACTATTACTGTAACATCATCCCCTCCTTATATTTAAATAACCTCAATTAAACACATTTCATTCTCAAGACTGGACTTCTATATTATTATCCCTTCAATACCTTTGTAAAAACTCAGAATTTTTATCTTCTAAAGTTAACTCATCTTCTGGCCTTCCTAGATAATGCACTTGCCAGAATATAGTATTGTCGACCTTAAACCGTTGACCAACCCAATCTATTACCCATCTGTCGACCTCATGTTCTATAATGATTAAGGTATCCAATTCCAATTCTCCTTCAGTTGGTCAAAGATTTGCTGGTTTCAATTGACTGATATGTATCATTGGATGAATTTTTGTTGAAGATGGAAATTCCAATTTGGCAGCAATTGAGGATATCATCTAGATTATAGTAAATGGTCCGATGTACTTAAGAGCAAATTTCCCCGTAGGATCCGATTGTCCCTCGATCTTACACCTGTAATGAGTTGTTGAAAACCAAACCTTGTCACCTATGCTTACCACCCAATCACGACGTTTGCGGTCACCATTTAATTCTTGCCTTCTTTCTGCCTCCACTAATGCATCTCGGAATGTTTTCCAAACTGTCTGAATGTATTCCCAAAACTTCGTTCCAGAATCCCTATTCTCTTAAGTGACCACAGTTATTAAGTCTAATGCTTCTCTCGGTTGGTATCTGTATGCAACTTCGAATGGTGAGAATCGTGTACTAGAATGTTTACATGAATTGTATGCAAATTCTATTAATGGCAGTTTAGATTCCCAAGTGTTTTGAACTCCATTGCAAACAGTCCTAAGCATTTTTTCCAGTGTACGGTTCATCTTTTCTATCTGTCGATTTGTCCGAGGATGATAAGAGGTACTCATTTTAAATCCAGTGCCTAAATTTTGCTGCAATTCTTTCCAAAATACAGACGTAAAATTTAGAATCGCTATCACTGACTATAGACAAGAAAACTCCATGATGTTTGACCACGTTGTCAGAATATAACCTTGCAACATCTACAACTGAATGAGTAGTTTTGCAAGGGATAAAGATTGCCATTTTACTAAACCTATCGACTACGACCATGATACTGTCATTTTTTTCTAAATGTAGATGGCAAATTGACAATAAAATCCATATTGACAGATTCCCATGGTCTTTCGGGGATATCTAAAGGTTTTAAGAGACCTTTAAGTTTTTGGTTACTAAGTTAACTCTGTTGGCAAATGACACAATTTTCCACATCTTTCGACACCTCTTTTGCCATCTCGGGCCAAAACAATCTACTTTGCAACCGACTAAGAGTTTTATCTTGACCTAGATATCCTAAATGCTCATGGGCTTCCTGTAAAAGTTGTTTTCTTATGTCTCCCATTTCAGAAATGCATAATTTTTCCCCTGTTCACAAACACAGTAAACCATCTTCTATTCTTAAGTTTTTGACATGCCTCTCATTCAATGGGTCACAATTCCATCTTGAAATATTATTGTAAATCACAACAAAATGTGGATCTTTATCATAACTATTTCTAACAACATCTAAAAACAATTCATCCCGAACCATCACACTTATTTCAAAACATCTACTTAAAGGATATGCGACTGCGTTTGTCTTTCCAAGAATATGTTTGACATTAAATTTGAAATATGCAAATTTTTGCATCCACTTAACCTGTCTGCCAGTCATAATCTGTGCATCACTTAATCACCGTGGATATGATAGTGTCTTATTGTCACAGTGAACTGTAAATTATTTATTATGCAAATAACAACGCCATTTGACCAATGCATGAACTATCGCAAGTAATTTTTTTTCCTGTGCTGGATAGTTTTTCTCAGCATCATTCAATTTTCTGGACTCAAAATCAATAGGATGAAAATGTTTCCCGACTTTTTGACTAAAAACTGCACCTAGACCTTTATCAGATGCATCAGTAGTTATCAGGACTTCAAATTCTCCAACAGGATCAAGATACACCAGTGTAGGGGCAAAGGTTAACTTCCCTTTTAGCTCTTCAAAAGCTCTTTTCTGATCGGCTCCGCACACAAACGTCTCCTTCTCCCGAAGTAAATGCGTCAAAGGTGCGGCGATCATAATGAAGTTCTATATAAATTTCCTATAATAAGTGACCAATCCCAAAAATGATCTAACTTCTGTGACATTAGTGGGTTGCTTCCAATTTTGGATTACAATAATTTTGGATGGATTTGTTTTAACACCCTCCCCACTTACTATATGTCCCAAAAAAAATTGTTCACTTTTTATAAAACTGGATTTTTACAATTTTCCATATAGTTTTCTTTCCCTTAACCTTTTCAACATTATCCTTAAATGAATTACATGTTGTTCTTTAGATTCGCTGTAAATTAGAATATCATTTATAAACACCTGAATAAACTCATCTATATAATCTGAAAAGGTTTGGTTCATTAATCTTTGATAAGTAGGCTGTGCATTCGTCAAACCAAATGGCAACACTATCTATTCAAAATGACCGACTCTAGTTTTAAAAGGAGTTTTCTCAACATCTTCGGTTCTATATGGCACCTGATTAAAGACACTACGCAAATCAATCAAAGAAAATAATTAAGCACCTTCCAGAAGATCAATCAAATCAAAAATTAAAGGTAACGGATACTTATCATTCACGGTAATCTTGTTCAGACTACGATAGTCGACACACATTCTCAATGTTTAGTCCTTTTTTTTTACGAAGAGAACTGGTTCTCGGTACAGTAATTTGCTGGGCTGAATATGTTCTTTCTCCAAAATCTCCTCCTCTTGCTCAAAGAAACTGTGCTTATAAACTCTTGTGACATGAGGATTACATCCAGATTCAAGGTTAATAATATGTTCCACATCTCGGGAAGATGGCCTTCCTAAGGGTAAATCACTTGTAAAAACATCTCTAAATTCAAAAAACAAATCTTTAACAACATCATCAGAAGTATTTATGTCAGTTACAAAATCAGATTTTTGTTTTTCAAGAGTTTTAGTGGTGTCTGATTTAGAAATAACATCAATATTAGTGTTTTTCCCCCCTCCTTCATCAATAGCTGCCTCTGTTACTAATAACAAGAAAACATGATTTGTTGTATCTTTTAAATGCTTTCTAAATTGTTTAGCAGAAATCAAACCCTCCACTCCCAATTTCGTTATGTTATTTATATGATTTATATGCTACTTCTTCGAAGGTACTGCTTGCAAAACCTTCCGACTGTCCTCAAACTTCACTCTCAAGGTGTTAGTTTCCTAATTAATTTGAGGGTTGTGTTCAGTTAACCAAGGTTATCCCATTATTAGCTCTTCACTACCCAAATTTATGATTTCACACACAACTTTCATTTTATGACCCTGGATATCGACTTCTATTGCGTCAGTTTCTAAATCTAATGTAGACTTACTACCATTTGCCACCTGAACATGCAAAGGTTTTTCCCTTATGACTGTAGGAATTTTTTTTTCCTCTATAGACTTATGTGAAATAAAATTATGTATAGCACCTGAATCTACCATAACTCTCAATGGTTTCCTTTCCACTAAAGACTCGAATATGATCAAACTGTGTCTGGTGTCATCGTTTCTTACCTCTCCAAACATAGGTTTGTTGTTAAGAGTTTCATCTGAAGGATTGTTCAAACTATGGAGTGTAGTTTGCATCATAATATATTCAGCTATCCTAGCCTTTCCATTCATTAGCTTGGCCTCCAAAGTTAACTTCTTAACCTCTAGATCTAGTCAACTCAACTGAGGACTTTAAGCTAGTCTTTTCCGTTTCCCACCTCTTGGGCTTCTTGCTCAGCTACGTATAATGCAATATCTTCCTGAAGACCTTCATTGACATCAATTGTTTTAAGAGATCCTTTATCTGTACAGTCCTTAGCGTAATGATTAAGACCTCCGCATGTAAAACAAGTGACTTTCTTTTTGGGTTTTGTGCACTCTCTATTGAAATGTCCCTCCTCTCCACAATTATAACAGTTAATCTTCTTCAGTTGTGCACACTTAAATGTCCTATGAACTTCTTCAGTTGTGCACACTTAAATGTCCTATGACCTTTTTTCTGACAGATAGTGCATGTGGGTATGGTAAGATTAGGTTTCTGAGTATTAATGTTTGGTATAGGACTCTTAATGTATCCTCTTCTATTGTTAAAGTTGTTTCCTACATTAAAATCCTGTCGACCTCTCCGATTTCCCCTGAAGATATTATGCCTATTCACGAGACCCGCATTCAGACCCTCTTCCACAAATTCCTCCTCACCTCACTGTGATACCTCATTCAAATTACCTTGAGTGATCGAGTTTCCCGATTATACCCCAACTGATCCTTTAATTCGAATGACTTACCTTGTAAATTTTTTATGTTTCAGTTCTGATTTCAATGTATGATTTAGATAGTTCAAGAAATGCAACTTAGCAATTTTATCAGTCAAACCTATGACATGAATCTTAGATGAGTCAAATTCCACAATATAATCTTTGAAAGATCCAATGTGCTTACAGTTCAACCACTTTTCTTCCATTCTGGATCTATAAGTGACAAACAAGAAACACGATTTGATCGCGGTCTTAAACGCTTCCCAATCAACATTATCATGAATCAAATTAAACCTCCTCTGAGTGTAATACCAAATCTGAGCATCACCTTTCAGACAGCTAACAGCAAAAGAAGTGTAATCATCTTGATCACAATTTCTAGATTCTAAATAATACTCCATATTAAAAATCCAAGCATCTAACTCATCAATCTTTTTACCATCAAAGGATGGCGCTTCACTGATAGACAATTTCAGATCTCTTATCTTCTTAGGTCTATCGTGATAATCTTCCCTAAAACTGGCATTCCTCTTACTACTCTCCCCCTTTTGGTCATTAACATCATTTTTGGAGTGAATTAGATTAATAAGTTCATCCAATTTCTAATTCAAACATTCCCTTTTTTCTTTAACATCTTTCAATTCACTCTTCATTCAAAATTTGTTCATCCACAACAACAACATGATTATTAAATCATTTAACCAATTTTCATAGTACAATTTTTCAAATCAAAGCATCTGTTCACGTTTCCATGCAGAATTTGCCATTATCACACAATGAATTCAAGCAAAAAGAAAGATAAAATCTAATTTCTGAAAGAAATTTGCTGTAGACGTGAAGTTCTCAGATTGCTCCAATCTAAGACTTATTTTCCTTAACAAATACTTTGAAAATATCAAAATCTGGGAAATCAATAAGACATTGAAAATATTTTAGTGCACATGTACATTTTCAATTTCCCAAACATTGAAATAGAAAGGTAAAAAGTTTCCCCACAAATTTCGATTTTCAGGTGAGCAAACTTCTCCCTGATTTCTAACCAAAGCTTTGATACCATATGTAATAAGATCTCCTACCGCTCAGAAAATCCCATTACTACATCCGATTTCAACCACACATTCCACACATTCGAAAATTACACATTCACATTCGAAAGCACTCATATAAAGAAAAAAAATTGAATTAGAAGAAGCTTCTGTCCACATAACGTTAGTTTGGTCTCTTGTCCTCGTGGCTCAACCCTTCTTATTAAAGTATTTTTACTGCTCTCCACTCTTAAACAATTCTATCTCTTAACTACTAAAACACTACTTAGTTTGTAAGAGATTTCAGTGCAAAAATGCCATTGCTCCAATTTGGTTTTAATCCCTCAGGATCATGACCAGCCAAAATTTCTACAATCTTTTCCCAAAGGAAAGATGTCTACTCTCCTCTTAGACTTCACTATTTATCCATCATCGCCCTGTACTCGCCAGGCTTGAGTAAACGCTCCGTTGAACAAGTTTTACGTGGGCTAATCAATAATGAACAAGAACTCAAACTGACCAATGCAAAAACGTGCGAAATCTCTTACTAGCTACGTAATATTTCTAACCAATCAAACGCTACGTTTCACTACGTAACATTTACGTGCAAAAGTGCGGGCCAAACAAAATGCAACTTCGCACGAACGTGCGTCGCAAATTTCGCACGCAAAACTTCCTACAAAATTCCATTTAGTGAAAGTGACGTTTCGTACTAAAATTGTACGACACAAACCATCGTGCGTACCCAACAAAATATTGATTTCGTTTGGTACTTTATAAACGTACGCCTTAAATTCCGTGGCTAGTTTTACCCTTAACTCGTACCAACAAACACCCATTCGTTATTTTGACCTCGCGCTGTCGCCCAAATACACCAAGGTGTTGTCTTCATATTGGTAAAGAGTCCTTTGTTCCAACACATGTGGGCCAATTCCCCTGCGTCCATGATCCATCCGGAGTCCTTTGAGCCCTCCATTGCTGCCGCCATGGCAAATAACTCCGAGACATCTTACTCATGGAAGGTGAAAGACTCATCTTCTTGAGTGACAGATGAAGAAAACAAACTGACGACCAGAAAAACCTTGGTTAAACTGACTTTGCTGCCAACTTGGCCGATATAATCCTGTCTTATTTGCATTTTTTGAGTTTTGGACAGTACCTATATCCATGTCCTTTCTCTGAACAATAAAATTAAGCAGTAAAAGACTGTCTATTTTGCCCTTGATTAAACTGTTTAGACTGACCTTGATTCTGGCCAAAGTGATTCCTTTGATTATTAAACTGATTTTTTGCCTGATTAAACTATCCTTTTCTGACCAAGTTTGTGATAAATGCCTCTATTTGTTTCTCTCCATGAAGCATCTTTGACGTAGAATCCTCCTCTAGAATAATATTAATAGCCAACTGAAGTGTCCAGCTAGCTTTATCATGCTTTTCCAGTTCAGTAGACATATCTTTCCTACTGTAAGGAAGACCTCTAATGATCAAAGCAGCCTGCTGGAACTCAAGGAAGGAGCCACCAGCAAAAGCATAAGCATCAATAAGAGCTCTGACGTTATCTGTATACTCGGCCATTGTTCCCCTTGAGTATTTGTAGTCCCAGATTTTTCCTGCCAACAAAAGCTCCTCTTCAACATTCGCCTTCTCATAAGACGCCTTAAGTGATTTCCAGATGTCAATCGCCTTCTTCATCTTCATTCATGACATAACCATGTTCTCCAAAAGACTTAGTTTGAGAGCATTCCGAGCTTGCGAATTCTTCTTCGCCCAAGTTGGATCAGCTTCATCAAGTGATCCATCCAAAATTTCCAGTAAACCTGTAGTTTCAAAGTAAGACTCAACCATGTCTGCCCAGTAAGCATATTTCTGCCCATTAAAAACATGAATTCTTAGAGACAGGCCCATAACGTGTTGTTCTATGAGGTGGACCTGCAGAAGTTGTTGTAGAAGTAGACATACTTAAGCAAAAACTTGACAAAAAATCCTCACAAATAGCAGCCTTTGACTCACAATAAAACCCGACTCACAGATCTAATTTCCCCAATAATTAGTACACAAACAGACTAGCATACACACTGTTAATTTCCAAAATTACAACATAAGTGACCTAGTAAACTATAAGATATAAGATCTGCTAGTTTCCCAAAAACTGCCCTTAAAATTCTATTATCCCAAAACTAGATACAAGAATAATTCTAAGTCCTAAAGTTTTTACACTAAGTGAGTATCTACTGCTCACTGACCAATCAGCGTTTGCACATGGAATAGTAGTACTGTACTGTAGTACGACAAAGTACCTAAAGCACTTCCAAAAACCAATTTGCAACTAGCCTAAATCTAAATAGTGAAACACTATTTTCAAACACGCTACACAACAAAAACATGTTTCATCAAGTATTTCTTATTTGGCGTCGTAGACATAATGTTGCTGCTTAGTCAGTAATGCGCAAATAAGTCCAACCGACTGTGGTTTTTTTCGTACGAATATCTGGAGTGCTTACAAGGCAACTCGTCAACTGTGGTCCCCACTTGAATCATGATCGTCCGTGTGCTTGAAATCTTTCTGGTACAATTGATTTCCCGGATGTTCCGTTCGCTTTCCTTCCGTAATATTTGTAGATATCACTTGCCTGATGTTCGACATGTGTCCAGAGTCATTCCGAAATACCTGCGCTATTCTCAAACGCTAACGCGTATCTATGTGACCGTACCATACACTCTAGAGTTACTCTTTCACTGTCACTCTATTTAAGGTAAGTATTACAACCTTCTTGAACGAGAAATATTCTAAGTTATAAACCTCCCCTCACAGCTCTATGTACTGAAGATAAAGCTTTCAAACCAACAACTTCGTGGTAGAGCTGTCTTTTGGAGGCGTAGCTTATTAAGGAGGCATAGAAAGGTCAGAAGTAGAAGGAGAAGAAAAAGTTGTATACTTACATTGTGCTTAGTATATTGAAGTTTTCGGAGGAACACTCTTTTTGTGTGTGTCTTTTATTTGGTTTGTTATCTTTTAATAAAAAGGGAGAGGGAGGAGGCAACTGAAAAGGGAGGACGAGAAGAGAGGAAGACTGAGAGTTGGGAAAGGTGAGAGACAAAGGGTAGGGAGTGGGAGATAGAAAGGGAGATAGAAAGGGAGATAGAGGTAGATTGACAGCGAGAGAAGGGTAGAGGGAGAGGCTAACAAGGAAATGGAGCACATTTTAAAAAACCCTCAAAAAAAGAGAGGGAGATTAACATTGGAAGTTCGAGAAAAAAGGGAAGGGGAAAGGGGGGTGAGGCAATGTAGAGGGAAATGGAGGGACGCCACATATGGCGAGGGAGAGGAACATGCCACATGCGCATGCGAATCTATGAAAGTTGCGACTGCGAATCCATGGAAGTGAAATGAAAGTGGCGACGGTTTTGTCGCGTGCTTCCTCATGAAACGATTGAAATTTGTCATTTTGCCAAATGACGGCGCAGCGTCAGATCCCTCAGATCCCTAAAAAATTTGGTTGGTTGTGATTCGTCCAAAAAAAATACATTTTTCTAGGGATAGTCCGCATTTGGCGTTCGTTCGACCCAAATATCACCAACACCAAATGTTGTATTTTTATTCTATTTATTTTCACTTCATTGACTGAAGTATCGTGACTTCCCACATGCGAACATATTTTATATTCACACTGCGAAAGAGGCGATTGTGGGCGAATATATGCGAAAGTTGTTTTTGGTGACGAGATTAAAACTTGCTTTTAGCGCACTTTCGTATGCATGCGCGTCTGATTTAAAATTTAATTTTTTAAATTTCACACCATAATAATTAGATATTAATGTACTTTCGGGCTTTAAGCTATTTTGTACAGTATCTCAATTAGCGTCAAGGAAAAATTAAAATCATGTATCCTATATGATGAAAAAACTCAAAATTTTAATAACCCTAATTAATGTTGTTGACACTAATAACGATTCGCGGTGTATTTAGCTTGGGTGATACTCGGGATTTCGGCCGAGAAGTTTGACGATATAACGAATTATTATTGGCTGACGTGAAATGGCGAACAAACGGAGGACCAAGAATCAGACAGCTGGTGATTCTATAGGACCTGATTATGATTTGGACGGTGACGGAGAATTGCACACGGCAAGAATATTGGCATTTATGAGAGTTCGTTACCCGCTGTTTGACAAATGGTGTGAACAACTTGAGAAATAATATCTGTACGAAATCTGATATTTGAGACGAATAATGACCCACTAAATACGATTTCAGTGCGTACTATAAGCGCGATTTGCCAGTGAGACCTAATAGTCTAATACTGTCGGTTTCGGTGTACGGATGCAAAAAATTAACGAATCCGAGTGCACGCCTCCCCGCCCGTCAAGAAATTCACTCGTAGAAGTCCCTGGAGTTTGGGCCGTACTGTAGAGAGAATAACAAAATGCACACTGTACGGACCCACGATTTCATTTTATCTTTGGTTTTCTGACCACAGTTCAAAAGTAGGCTTTTTTATGGTAGGCCTTTGGTAGGCGCACAAAACTTTGCACAAAACTCGTGCAACGTAGGCATACTGTATGTGTGTGCGTCGTGCACACTCGTGTACGAACGTCCGAATCTGACGTAAGATCAAAGTACTAGTGTTGGGTATCGGGTAAATTCATATCGCGATAATCTCGATATTCGATATATCGAATATCGATCGAGGAGAATCCTCGATATATCGTACCGCGACCAACATAAATTATCGCGATATCTATCGCGATATATAGTATTCTTTAAATTTACTATTTTTATTTTTTTATATAATATGTTATATTTGCGACAAAGTCAAATTGTCTAATACGCCACGTACGCCGTGATTTCAGTATTTTGCATAGTTCAAAAGTAGGTGTTTTTATGGTAGGCCTTTGGTGGGCGCCTTTTTCTTAAGTTGTGTTATGGGCTTTTCATGTGATCTTCTTAGATCGCTACTTTGATCAGCGACTGTCCGACCGTCCGAATTTGACGGTGTAAATAAAAGTTTTTTGGTCCGAATGTTTAATTGCTCCAATATTTGGTCGGAATGTTTTAATTGGTCCGAATAGGTCCGAATACAATATGGGTCTTAAGGTCATATTGTATGTTTTGTATACAATAGGCATATTGTATGGGCCTACTTTCACCTACTTTTGAACTATGGTATTTTGGTTGCGGACACTCACTTACGTCATTTTGTGAAAGATTGTACGTTTGAAGTACACAATGGTACAAGTAAAGTACCTTTGAGTATAAATTTGACAGTCAATCGGTTGGACAGCTTTGAATTTCAAAATATTGTTGAAACCACTTAAAATTTTGCCGCGCTTGCGAACGTCAACGGTCATAATAAAATCTGCAATTCACACGGCCGGCGAAGGTTTACGGCAACAAAACTGCGTCAACCACATGAAAATAAAAGTGTTGCGCACAGTCACTTTTTGTCTTTATGTGAGCTCCACGGTAAGAGCACATGTTGGATTTCAGCTTCGGGTATATTCGCATGTAATTGAAACTTATCGAACTTAGGGTACAGCCCCATGTATGTGTAACTTAGCGAACTTACTTTGTATTTTAGCGCGGATCCGACAGACCCGGATTTCAAGTGTCTCTATGTGTTTACTCGAAATTGTTACTTAAGTTTGTGACGATTGTATACGTCGACAATACCCGTGACGGTTGTCACCGTGTACAATTTGTCTTTGCCGCACCGTATTTTTTCGAAACTTTTTGAAAGGTCGCAAGACACATCGTAATTTTTGAAACGATTTGTGGATTTGACATGTCGCATGTCATTGCGTGACATCGCAGACGTACAGCCTCACAGCCGTGGTTGTACGACATGCCTTTGCGTAAGCCTCTCCTGTCCGGCCGCCATGACTTCAAAGATTTTTCGCCTTCCCAAATTTGCGTGAAATGACAATGCAACATTGAGACCCCTCCGAAAAAAAAACCGTAGAACATGCAAGCGGACAAAAAAAACAACCCTGTAATTTTTTTCGTCATCAAAAACTTCTAAAATATTTTCACACGTGGGAATTTGTTTTCCTATTGGTTTTACTTTGCTTGAAACATATTGCCCATGTGGTTTATGACAAGTTTGAAGATGACGTGACAATGGGTAAAAAAAACGCAAGACGACAAATTTTCGTACATCCTAAGTTCGCGGATGACGCAAATTGTACTCTACAAATTCGCGATTTCTTCGTACGACTACAACTTAGGCAGTACGGCTCTAAGTTACAAAGGATAATGACAGAAAAAAACCCGTACTTAGCCACATGGGGTCGTACCCCTTACTTTGTTTCATGTAATTGAAACTTAGCGAAACTTACTTTGTCTTTTAGCGCAGATCCGGCGGACCCAGATTTCAGGTGTCCCTATTTCGAACACCGAAATGGTTGCTTAAAGGTGTGACGATTGTAGACGTTGACAATGCCCGTGACGACTGTCTGCGTCTACAATCTGTGATGACGCACGTGATTTTTTGTAACTGCGTGTGACACCGCATGTCTTATCGTGACATTGTAGACGTACCGCCTTCCAGCATCCGCGTTTTATGGTTGAAAGAGATGCGTTTTGCCTTTGACCCTCTTGTCCGGTCGACGTGTATTGGCATCAGAATCTTGCAAAATAAAAATCCGTACCGGACGGAAACTGACAAAACAAAACAATTGTGTATTTTTCTTCGTCGTATTTAAGGCAAGCGGACAAAACACATCGAATCGTGTACATTCCTTGTCACTTGAAATCGTTTGAAATTTTTGAAAAAACTTTGACATGTGCGAATATGTGTTCCTATTTGTTTAGCAAAAACAATTTGTCTTAAAACACATCGCCAATGTGTTTTAAAGAAAAGTTTGAAAATGACGTTTCTTCATGTGGCCGTGGGTCGAAAAACACAAGACGGCAACATGTAGTACATTTTAAGTTCAACGATGACGCAAAATGTACATCTATTTTTTTTCGATTTATTTGTACGGCTGCTACTTACGCGGTATGGTGTAAAGTTTTACAAGAAAACGACAAAAAAAACCTTACTTTGGCACATGGGCACATACCCTTAGGGTATGTCCCCATGTACTTGTAACTTAGCGAACTTAGTATGTATTTTAGCGCGGATCTGCCGGACCCAAATTTCAAGTGTCCCTATGTGTAAGAACGTCATCGTAGCTTACGTTTGTGTCGATTGTATAAATCGACAATACTTGTGGCGGTTGTCAGCGTCTACAACCTGTGTTGTCGCACGTTATTATTTGGAACTGCTTGTGACGTCGAATGTCTTCCCGTGACATTGTAGACGTACCGCATTCAAGCGTGTGCAGTTTCACGGTTGAAGAAGATGGGCTTTGCCTTCCCGTCTCCTGCCCGGTCGATGTGAAATGGCATCGGAATTTCGAGACCCCCACAAAAAAAAAATATGTACCGAACGAAAACGGACAAAACCAAACAACTTGTGTACTTTTTTTCGTCGTATTGAACGCAAACAGACAAAACATAGCGAATTCTGTACTTTTTTTTGTCGTATTGAACGCAAACAGACAAAACATAGCGAATTCTGTACTTTTTTTTGTCCTTGGAAATCGGATGAAAATTTTCGAAAATAACGGCACGTGCGAATATATGTTCCTATTTGTTTATTGAAAATACCTAGTTTTAAAACACATCGTGCATGTGTTTTAAACATAAGTTTGAAGATGACGTTTTTTGTCGTGGAAGTGGGTCGAAAAATACAAGCAAATTTTCGTACATCCTAAGTTTGAGGATGTCGCATATTGTACTCTACAAATTTGCGATTCCTTCGTACGGTTGCAACTTAGGTAGTACGACGCTAAGTTTTACAAGAAAATGACAGAAAAAAACCCTTATGCACATGGGGACATACCATTAGTCGCAAAATTGAAATTTAATTGTGTAAGCGTTACATTGAACTTAGACTCAAATTGAAACGAAACCCACTCAAGACTGAAGTACACCGCGAATTGTAATTAGCGTTATGTACGCTAATTTCGTCGCCCCAAATTTTGACTCTATCACCCTAAATAGAGTACATAATTCTAAATTATTCTTTACATTATTTAAGGTACTTTTGGAATAAGCGTTAACAACTGTAATATAGTGCCGTTTTCCACAGTGTGGCGTACGGTTGGTGTCTGACCGTGCAAAATTGAGCTTTATTAACTAAAAAGGTACAAAAAATGATTTAATACATGCCATTATCATGTAACTGCGTTTTTACAAACCGTGTAATGCAAACGTCATAATGACGTGAAACTGTATGTTTTGCCAGATTTTGTAAGTGTACCTAATTTACGATAAAGATATCAGCGCGGATAATTAGTACCAACAGAAACCCAAAATTTGTGTTATTGATATAGTAGAGTAAAATTGTTTTTGAAAAAAAATGATTACACAATTTAGAGTTAATAACTTTAACTTTTTTTTTTCATTTTTTTACTCTAATTGTGTACTTCAAACGTACAATCTTTCACTAAAACACTTTCTAACATGCAAACTTCATGTGTTAATCTCATTTTTTTACTTTTTTTTTTCAATTTCAATAATTGAGATTTAACACATTAGTAAAAAAAAGTTTTTGTTAAAATGAGATGATATAGTTATTGTGTTTAAAACCCAAAGACAACCATGATTAATAGGCGCGACTATAGAAATAGCATTTAATCCATGTGAATGTTTTAGACCGTTTTGTATGTCAAAGTGCAGTAATACTGCAAACGTAATGTGCCAAACATTTTTGCGTCAATGTACTATTACCGTACATAATTTAGTAAAAAACATGGAAAAATCAATTATTTCGAGTTAAAACGTGCCAGTCTGTGGTTGGCATGCGGTGTGACACCTTTTGCCGTGATATAATGTCAACAATTGCGAATAAGGTTTT
>JBBHKE010000814.1:46062-66112 GCA_037447655.1 Zygnema cylindricum | reverse complement strand
AATAATATTTCAGCGGTACTATCATGTCGGCAGGAAGACCGGGTGAAAATGAACGACCACGTCATTATTTCACCGGTACTATCATGTCGGCAGGATGACCGCGGTGTAAACGAACACTACGTCATTATTTCAGCGGTACTATTATGTCGGCAGAATACAACCTCGCGAAATACAACAAATAACATTGTTCCGCGTGTCTACTTTCATTACAACAAAATTCTACAATCATTCAACGGCTCACGATCTTACACCAAAAAAATCAACGATCAATTCTCGTTGACACCAGAGACGAAGGCGACTACAATGCTTTTCCCTTTTAGAAAAAGGGCAAAGCAAAAAAAAAAAAGCGGGACGGAATTAGCGTACACTACGCTAATAGCGATTGGCGGTGTAGTGATTCACGCTGTCGTAATGGAATCAGGAAAAGACAAAAGGTCAACTGAAACACGGGATTATGTACGGTTAGGGTATCTTATGCCATTCGGCAACCGCCAGGAAAGCTTTGCGGAGGTTTTTATTCGTACGCTATTAACCTATTTCGCCGCTGAAAACGTGCAATTTTTTTTAGGATCTGACCTTGAGACACGGGACGCCAAAGTACACTGTACCAGAGAATCCCGAAAAATCGAGACTGTCTTACTGGCTGTACAGCGAGGACGTACGTAAGTACAAAGGTGACAAGTGATGTGTTTCTTTCCATGATTTCAATATATATTTTTGCCTTTTTCTTTTGATTTTTAGATTTGCGCATTGACTTTTGCCTCTTTTATTTTTGTGCCTTGAATTAGACACGTGTTAGGTAGTTATGCTATTAGGTTATTGTAATATTATATATTTTGTTAACAACCAACTGGGGGAACAGTATTTAGCTTGGTGATACTCGGGATTTCGGCCGACAAGTTTGACGAGATAACGAATTATTATGGGCTGACGTGAAAAGGCGACAAAACGGAGGACCAAGAATCAGACAGCTGGTGATTCTATAGGATCTGATACTGATTTGGACGGTGACGGAGAATTGCACGCGGCAAGAATATTGGCATTTATGAGAGTTCGTTACCCGCTGTTTGACAAATGCGTGAGAAATAATATCTGTACGAAATCTGATATTTGAGACGAATAATGACCAGCAAATACGATTTCAGTGCATACTATAAGCGCGATTTGCCAGTGAGACCTAATACTGTCGGTTTTGGTGTACGGATGAATTTTTTTAACGAATCCGAGTGCACGACTCCCCGCCCGTCAAAAAATTCACTCGTAGAAGTCCCTGGAGTTTGAGCCGTACTGTAGAAAAAAATAACAATTGCATACTGTACGGACCCACTATTTCGCCTCATTTTATCTTTGGTTTTCTGACCCATCGAAGGCCCAAGAGCCCAAACCTAATCCGATATATTCGCTCCAACTGTTTTACTGTTCATTACAATCGCGAATCTTCCAAATCGTATTTTAATTAAAGTAACCAATATGCCGCGAATCGTTATTAGTGACAAAGTTTAAATAGTGTTTAAGAAAATTTACCATAATTGATGCTAATTAAGAATTTGATTTAAAAAAAAAAAGGTGTATTCTAATTTCGGCGTTTATGCTAATTTGGGAACAACAAAAATGGAATATTCGCCGTACGATTATATACATTAACATATGTATCCGTACAAAAATATAAAGTTTGTACGATGTCGCCAAATCGTCCGTCTGTTATGTAATCTAATAATGTCACGTTTGGGTATTTTTATTAGAATTAAGTATGCTAATATGTGAATTAATTGTAATAGTGTGTTTTTTCGTATGTCTTTAAGACGCGTGACCTGTATTAGCGTCAATGTTGTCCCGTATTAGAGTAAACGTTTACACTAAAATGGTCCAAACAGTACATACTTACTAACCAATACATCTTTCGCGTAATGTGATTGGTCGCCTAAAATTACACGTGTCCAATTTCTTATCCACGCAAACATTATGGCTCTATTACAATGCAACAAAACACGCCTGTCCTACCCGCTGCCTTTCCAAGAACGATCCGGACATTCAATGAGCTGCCATGTTTTCCCACGCCTTTTTAATGAAAAACGTCCATTGTCAACCATAAGCATACCCCTACGTTCAAAACTGACGCACATTTTTAAACTTTCCCGCTATCACAGTGTCGTTTTTATAATCAAAATATTTGACAGTCTAACAAATTATTTCATTTAAATTTTTGAATGTTCCAACTTTGGCGAAGGTTTTCCCTCCTTTTTTTCACAAGATCTTCCCTTCCCTTCTTATGTATACTAATCGTTTACTCCAACAATGGCACTTTTTTCCCTCCCTTTGCATCTACCTTTATTATTGCATCTTTCTTTCGTTGCTCACATTTATCTTTGTCCAATAGGCGTGAGTATTTTGAGAAAATATGTGGCTTAATACCACCTTTTTTGCCGCAAAAAACACACCCCCCGCTCAAATTTTCCCACCTTCAGTTGAGGAGATGGAGTGGGGCGAGAGAGAGGGAGAGGGAGAGGCAATTGAAGGGATAGGATCACCAAACGGAGACGCCCTCATTGAAGGCGGTACGGCCGATTTCGGCTCACCTCCAAACTCACCACCGGACTCACCTCCGGACTTAGTGCGTGTGGACCACGCTACCGCCCCAGTGGTAAGACACAAACTCCAACACGTGTCAACAAAGGCCGCACGTGTTCGTGTAATCAACAAGATGATCACGGATTGTAATGCAAACGAAAATGAATGCCTTGTCCCGAGGACCTTGGACAAATTTCCCGAACACTTTACGGGGGATTATAATACAAATAAGTAGTTATACCTTTTCTCCTTACCTTATAATAGTTTCTCCGGGCGCTTACATTGTGTGTCTCGCTCTCTCCCTATTCCTCTCCCCCCTCCACCATCCACCCTTTCATGTCGCTATGTTGACTGTCTTGCACTGTCGTCGAATACCGACGACATTGCCTAGGTGTAATTTTGGCAACAATTGAAGTTCACCCGGTTGGCGACGGTGTGCTATCGTTGCCTCTAATTGTCTCATGCTAATATTTTTAGCAAGGGGCCACATTCGAGCATCGTCGCATGGTTAGAGAAATCAACTTGGCGACGACGATTCGTCGTCGCTGCAATTCTGAGACCTGCATAGGTCCTCAGAATGGGAACCTCACACGAAAGCCCCTAGGATAACCCTGACCCCTTTGTGTTTGGACAAGGATAAGTGCCACCCTGACAGACAAAAACTCTGACCACCTTCACCTTTGTATAGGCAAGACTCCCATGAGTTGATAGCAAAAAGAATCTATGAATTTTCTCCCCTGAACAGTAAGTTATAAAGGGTCAAAGTTGACCTTTTGTACCGAAGCACTCTCACAGCGAGGCGGCTACCTACTAAATTTTCAAAGTCTTATTTCCCTCTCTAAACCCTGTACTACTAGAGTACGGTACCAATCAGAAAAGTGTGTATTATTGAAAGGTATAGGTGCCGAAGTATTTTCTGTACGGCCATCATACGGCATGGCTGAAATGTTGACGCTAGCCATATTTGGATTATTTCCCATATTATCCGGAGATGGCGCAAGCCAACGATGTCGTGCCACATGGTGCTTGACGTGGAGGTTACCAAAAACCTCCAAAGTGCCTATTCTGCAATCTCAGAACCTATCGTGGCCGTTCGATCAAAACCGACCTTTCATTATAGCCGTCAAAAATCAATGCGCGGTATTTGTTTCGCCCTCGAAACAAATGTGCGGTATTCATTTTTGCGAAGTACCGTAAGCGGTACGTATATTCTAACTCTGTCTATGTTACATGTTTGTTCGCGGCGTTAAATGAATTAATGTATAAGTACATCATCAAATACTTATCAAACCCTATACATCTTAGCACTGATGATAGACTATAGGATAAAGCTACCGGCTATTGCTAACTTGACAAACAGTAGGTACCAAGATCAAATCACGGGTTCGTCAATAACATTTTGGTTAACCTACCAAAATCTTCTAACTGTCTCTCTCAAGAGAGCATAAGTAACTATGGCTGTAGCTCCCTCTCTAACCTTCAGTGATTGCAAAAAGTGTGGGAGTCTGCTTATTTTTTGCATTTTATTTTATACGTTTAGACCAAGGAAATACTAAAATAATCATTAATTTCTACACCTTGCTCTACAAATCCTTCGGGCTGTCACATAAAGCTCTTCTTTTCCAACTCTCCATGAAGGAAGGCCGTCTTGATGTCCATTTGATGTAATTCCATGTCTTCTGCTACTCCCAGACTAACAAGTATCCGGATGGAGGGAAACCTGACGACCGGGGCAAATGTCTCCTCGTAGTAAATTCCCTCTTTCTGGGTAAATCCTTTCGCCTCTAACCGAGCCTTGTAGCACTCAATGGTGTTATATGGGTTGAGTTTCAACTTAAATAACCACTTACACCGGATTGGCTTTCTGTCAGGAGGACAGTCCACCAATTCCTATGTATGGGCCGCCATAATTCAACCCATCTCCTCATTAATGGTTGTCTTCCACCAGTTCCTCTCAGGATAGTTCATTGCATCACCATAAGTCTGGGGTTCATCAGGGTGAGACAGTTTGGTTTTCCTTGTTGTTTACTTGTTTCTCTTGTAGTCTTGGCTGCTTCTCCTTCCACCCTCAAACTTTGATGAATGAATAGATGGCCCTCGTGGATTCATTGGAACTGTTTAGACTTCTCCCTTATCCTTTAAATCTGGGTCTATTTTCACCACGTCTTCCGCTTCAGTTGGAGTCTGCACTAAGGGTTCCATGGATGATTTCTCCTTGATCTGATTTGTACTTGCAAGATTATTATCTTCTTCTAAACCTGGATAGTTAAGAAGCTTAAAGTCATCAAAATTTTCTAACTGAAATCTGATTTTGACTATCTTTGTATGCTTAAAGGGATCTATAGATTTCCCTTCAATTATAACCACTAGATGCATCACTAGGATTATATATTATCTCTTGCGATCATAGACTCTATATCCTTTTACATCTTCATCATATCCTAACACATATCCTAGTTTCCCTTTTGGATATAACTTATAATTTGACCGATCTGTGTCTAGACTAAACACTTGACTATCGAAAACCTGTAGGTCTGAAACATCTGGTTTTCGGCCGGTCTATCTCTCATAAGGTGTTTGGCCTTTTACTGCCAAAGTAAGAACTCTAATCTTGAGATAGTTTGCACAGTTCATTGCTTTCGCCCAGAGTCTCTTTCCTATCTTCTTATCCGACAACATACTCTTGACACTATCTTTTTGTGTCCTATTTAACCTCTCAGTTACACCATTCTGCTCGAGATTTTCAGGGACTGTCTTTTGATGTTTCACTCCATATTTTCTAAGAAAATCCTCAAACTGATTGGAGGTATACTCTCCCCTACTATCACTCCTTACTCTCTTAATGACTGTTTCATGGAGACTGTCACTCCACGCTTTATATTCTTTAAAAATCTGTGGGGCCTTTGATTTATTTTTCAAAAATACATTATAGAATACGGAGACCAATCGTCAGTGATTGTCATCTGTAGAAACTAATGGTTTTATTAGTATTTTCTAGGTCTGAAAAGAAATATAGAAGTCGAGGCAGTCTATCTCTAACTTCTCTCTCCAACTCTCAAACTTGTCGCAGTCACTGAGAAATTGGAGAGGAAGCTAGAGCCATGGCTACCTTGGCTATCCTGAGGTTTACGGGAATTTTATATTAGGGTTTATATATTTAATTAAAATGTATGTGCCGGTGGCAGGATTTGATCCTTGTACCTGCCGGCCGGCAGACACGAAGTAGCCGGTAGCCTTAGCCGTTTAATCTAGCGGTAGTGTTACCTAGCATATAGTTTGATAATTATTTACATATGTATACAAGCGATAAACCATTTAACTGAAATGAATTACGGGATACATAGATCCAGTAATATATAATGTACGACTTACGGTACGGACAGAAATCAGTACCGCGCATTTGTTTCGTAAATGAAACAAATACCGCGCATGTATTTATTACGGCTACGATTAAAGCCGAATTTAATCGGACGGCCGGGATTAGCGCCGAGATCGCGGAGGAAGTTTTCGGCGGTTTGTGGCCATCGCCACATCGGATGACGCGTGGCGAAATTCCGTTGGATTGTGGAATCTCCGGAGATTATGGCACCGAATCCGGATTTGACATGTGTCGACATTTTGGCCATGTCGTACAATGTCCGTACATAAAGTACACCGGCAACTGTACTTTTACCTACGGAACTCAATTCTGATTGGTTCCGTACATCAGTAGATAGAGTCTGTGAGAGAGATAGGACTTAGAAAAATTAGAAGATAGGACCCCCTCTCCCAGAGAGCTTCTGTACAAAAGGTCAACTTTGACCCTCCATAACTTACTGCTCAGGGGAGCAAATTCAGAGATTCTTTTTGCTATCGACTCAGGGGAGTCTTGTCTTCACAGGGGTGAAGTTGGTCAGAGTTTTTGTCTGCCAGGGTGGCAGTTATTTTCGCTTAAACACAAAGGGGTCAGGATTATCCTAGAGGCTTCTTGGAAGCTGTCCACTCTGAGGACTTATGGAGGTCTCAGAGTTTCAGGTTATGGGCCCACCCTCTAGGGTACCAATCTTTAATGGAACTGGCTTCATATACTGGGAAAGTATGATGATAGGAGCTCTATGCGAAAAAAGGTTTTGGGGGATAGTGAGTGGACGATTGGGGCGTCCATCAAGTCTTGGAATTCCTCCAGGGTTTAAAGGAAGCACATTCACCAGGAAAGAGGATTCACCTTCAACGGAGGAAACAAAGGAAGGAGAGGTGGTGGACAAAGGAAAGGAGAAGGAGGCGACCACACCAATAGCAACTGGTTTAGCATTCATGTCACCTATTCCGAGGAACGAGGAGAATGATACTGAAACCTGGGACTTCAACAATATGGCGGCAAAGCACTTCATCCTACGCCATCTCACTCAAGGACTTGCATGTCCTCATTTGCAAGTAGAGAGGGCATCCGATCTTTGGATGGCTCTCATAGAGATGTACCGAAGTGGTACGATTCAGCAACAACAGTTGGCTGATCAAAAAGTTAAGGAGTATGTATACAAAGGGGGAAATATGTTGGATTTTTGCAATGAGCTTGCTACACTCTTCATGGAGCTAGAGAGTGCGGGTAAAGTTTTTAGTGAAAAAGAAAAAGTTAAGTGTTTACTAATGAAGTTACCTGATGAGTTCGAGAACATAGTCAACCGTGTGCAGGACTTGCCGGACTCAAGGTGGATATGGAACTCAGTGGTAGGGATGATTCTCGTTCGAGAGAATACGATTGAGATCCGAAGGGGAGGAAAGAGTGGCCAAGCCTTGGCAACAGCGACCGATTGGAGGAACAAGGATTCCCGGAAACCAGTCGGAAACTATGGGGGTAGGGAGCAGAAAAAACAGGTTGGCGAGTTCGAACCAAGGGCTCCCAAAGGTTTATGTCATTTTTGTAAGAAACCGGGGCACTATATGGCAGAGTGCACCAAGCTAACCGAGCTTCGGTTAAAGGAGGGGCAGACCGGTGGTACCCCGAGAGGAAAGAAAAAGGCCCTTGTCACACAGGTACTTGAGGCGGAATCCGAGGACGAGGACGATGAGCTCCTTTTGGATGAGGAGTTGGAGGCGAAAACTGAGGTTGAAATTCCACGAAGGCAGAAATTTGCTTACGGTGGATTGAAAGGTGAAGCAGGCTGGATTATAGATTCAGGTGCCTCAATGCACATGTGTAAGGATAGACACCTGTTCACTAAGATAAGAAAGATTCCCACCGTAGAGATAGAGTACGGGGATGGGAGGATAGTCACCACTACTCTTGTAGGATTGAAAGATCTGAAAGTGTTAGTAGAAGGAAAGACATCCATATTAACATTCTCCGATGTATTGTTTATTCCGGAGCTGAACAAAAACCTTATCTCTACATTAGTATTAGATGATAAGGGTTTTTTCACTAGCACTAGGGAAGGAGTCTTCACTGCTAGTTTTGAGGAGGATGTCTATTTCATTGCTGAGAAAGGTAGCCATGGGATGTTTAGGCTGATCTTAAGTAATGAAACGAAGAAACTTTATTATGCTGGTGTTCATGATATTATGATGTGGCATAAGAGGCTTGGGCATGTGAATCTAGATAAGTTAAGAGAGATGAAAAAGATGGGAGTGGTGGAAGGGATTCAGTTCAGTGAGAGTGATGATATAAGTGATTGTAGTGGGTGTGCTCAAGGTAAAGCACACAGATTACCCTTTCCAAAAACAACCACCTACAAGGGAGAAAAACTTCTAGATCTAGTACACACAGATATTTGGGGACCGGCTAGAGTGCCCTCACCGGGGGGGAAGAGATTTATGATGACTATAACTGATGATTGGTCTCGGTATTCCCGAGTATATTTTTTGAAAAACAAGTCAAAGGCTGAGGACTGTTTTAGACAATATAAAGCATGGAGCGAAAAACTCCATGAAACTCCAATCAAGAGAGTAAGGAGTGACAATGGTGGAGAGTATACTTCTAACCAGTTTGAGGATTTTTTGAGGGAAGATGGGGTTCAACACCAAAAGACAGTTCCAGAAAATCCGGAACAGAATGGGGTAGCTGAAAGGTTAAATAGAACACTAAGTGATAGTGCTAGAAGTATGTTGTCGGATAAGAAGATAGGAAAAAGGTTTTGGGCAGAAGCAATGAACTGTGCTAATTACCTCAAAAATAGAGTTCTTACTTCAGCTATAAAAGATCAAACACCTTATGAGAGATGGACAGGCCGGAAACCAGACTTATCTCATTTAAAGGTTTTCGGCAGTCAAGTATTCAGTCTAGATACTGATCGGTCCAATTGGAAGCTAGATCCTAAAGGAAAACCGGGATACTTATTAGGATATGATGAGGATGTTAAAGGATATAGAGTTTATGATCTAAAAAGAGAAGATATAATCTTAGTAAAGCATCTAGTAGTTATGGATGAAGGAAAGTCTGTGGATCCCTTCAAATATACAAAGTCAGTAAAAATCAGGTTTGAGTCAGAAAATTCTGATGACTTTGAGCTTCCTAACTATCCAGGTTTTAGAGACGATGACATTCTTGCAGGAACAAATCAGACCGAAAAGGACTCGGCTGTGGAAACTCCAGTGACAACTCTACTCGAAGCGGAAGACGTGGTGGAAATTGATTCGGAATCAAGGGATAGGGGAGAAGCCGAGTTTGTTCGAAAGAATCCACGAGAACCATCTATTCCGGCCTCAGATTTTGAGGGAGGGAGGAGAAGTAGCAAAAGACTGCAAGAAAAACAGGTTAATAACAAGGTAACTAAACTATCTCATCAAGATGAACCTCAAACTTATCGAGAGGCGATGACTTGTCCAGAAAGAAACCGGTGGAAGACAGCCATCAATGAGGAGATGGCTTCAATCATGGCAGCCGATACTTGGGAGCTGGTGGACTGTCCACCTAACCAAAAACCAATCGGTTGTAAGTGGGTTTTCAAACTAAAACTGAACCCAGATAACACAATCGAGCGCTACAAGGCCAGATTAGTGGCAAAGGGATTTACACAAAAGGAAGGAATTGACTACGAGGAAACCTTTGCCCCGGTGGTCAGATTTCCCTCCGTCCGCATACTTCTCAGTTTAGCAGCGGCGAAAGACATGGAAGTGCACCAGATGGACATCAAAACAGCCTTTTTGCATGGAGAATTAGAAGAGGAGATCTTCATGCGACAACCCGAAGGGTTTGTGGAAGAAGGAGAGGAGAGTAAGGTATGCCGGCTGATTAAATCTCTTTATGGTTTGAAACAGGCGCCCCGACAGTGGAATAAGAAGCTTGATGAGTTTCTTACTGGTCTAGGATATATTCGGATCAGCTCAGATCACTCAATCTATGTTTTCGAAGATGAGGAAGGTTTTATATTTATTGCAATTTATGTTGATGATTTGCTTGTTTTAAGTAAATCAATGGAAAAAATTAATAAACTGAAAACCGATCTTAAGGGGAGATTTGAAATGAAGGATATGGGGGAAGCAAAATATATTTTGGGAATTCAAGTAGAGAGAGACCGAAAAAGAAAAATTATAAGATTGACTCAAAAGGAAGCAATAGGGAACATGCTTGAAAAATTTCAAATGGATAAAGCTAATAGTTGTACAACTCCAATGGAATTGAAGAAGGGAAGTCAGGGGAGTGAGGAAGAAGGAGTCATAGTCTTAGACGAGGAATTATCTCCTGAAGAACAGAAGTTCATGCAGACTATTCCTTACAGGCAAGTAGTGGGAAGTCTAATCTATTTTATGAATTGTACCCGGCCGGATTTAGCTGCAGCTGTAGGAGTGCTGAGTAGAAGTCTAAATGCTCCCACTAAGAAGGATTGGGAGGCAGCTAAGAGAGTCCTTAGATACTTGGTAGGAACTAGAGATCTATGGTTGCATTTAGGTGGGGAGAATACTGACATCACTACTTGGAGTGATGCTAGTTATGGTGATGCTCCGATGAGGAGATGTACTTCTGGATATGTATTATATGTGGGTGATGGGGCTTGCTGTTGGAGTAGCAAACAGCAAAAGGTTATTGCTCAGTCCACCATGGAGGCTGAGTATATGGCCTCTTGCTCTGCTGTAAAAGAATTGATGTGGGTCAAGTCTTTGCTTGGTGAGCTTGGTCACCTTAAGAGTGGTGTGCAGAAAATATTTTGTGATAATCAGGCAGCAATCGCTATTTCTGCCAATCCTAAACACCATTTTAAAGCCAAACACATGGACATCAAAGTCAGCTTTGTTAGAGAGAAAGTAGAAAACAAAATAATCAGTTTAGAGTACAGACCAGATAGTGAGATGGTAGCAGATATGATGACCAAACCTGTGCCTTCCCCTAAGCTAATTTTTTGCAGGGAGAAGTGTGGTCTGAAATTAAAGATTGACTAGAAAATAAGGGGAGTGTAGAAACTAATGGTTTTATTAGTATTTTCTAGGTCTGAAAAGAAATATAGAAGTCGAGGCAGTCTATCTCTAACTTCTCTCTCCAACTCTCAAACTTGTCGCAGTCACTGAGAAATTGGAGAGGAAGCTAGAGCCATGGCTACCTTGGCTATCCTGAGGTTTACGGGAATTTTATATTAGGGTTTATATATTTAATTAAAATGTATGTGCCGGCGGCAGGATTTGATCCTTGTACCTGCCGGCCGGCAGACACGAAGTAGCCGGTAGCCTTAGCCGTTTAATCTAGCGGTAGTGTTACCTAGCATATAGTTTGATAATTATTTACATATGTATACAAGCGATAAACCATTTAACTGAAATGAATTACGGGATACATAGATCCAGTAATATATAATGTACGACTTACGGTACGGACAGAAATCAGTACCGCGCATTTGTTTCGTAAATGAAACAAATACCGCGCATGTATTTATTACGGCTACGATTAAAGCCGAATTTAATCGGACGGCCGGGATTAGCGCCGAGATCGCGGAGGAAGTTTTCGGCGGTTAATGGCCATCGCCACATCGGATGACGCGTGGCGAAATTCCGTTGGATTGTGGAATCTCCGGAGATTATGGCACCGAATCCGGATTTGACATGTGTCGACATTTTGGCCATGTCGTACAGTGTCCGTACATAAAGTACACCGGCAGCTGTACTTTTACATACGGAACTCAATTCTGATTGGTTCCGTACATCAGTAGATAGAGTTTGTGAGAGAGATAGGACTTAGAAAAATTAGAAGATAGGACCCCCTCTCCCAGAGAGCTTCTGTACAAAAGGTCAACTTTGACCCTCCATAACTTACTGCTCAAGGGAGCAAATTCAGAGATTCTTTTTGTTATCGACTCAGGGAAGTCTTGTCTTCAGAGGGGTGAACTTGGTCAGAGTTTTTGTCTGCCAGGGTGGCAGTTATTTTTGCTTAAACACAAAGGGGTCAGGATTATCCTAGAGGCTTCTTGGAAGCTGTCCACTCTGAGGACTTATGGAGGTCTCAAAGTTTCATCATCATAAACCTCTTACCCCCTGGTGAAGGCACTTTGGCCGTTCCCAAATATTAGTGTGTACCAAGTCTAAAACCTCTTCTCTTTTATAAGTGGCTTCTTTTGGGAAGGGTAACCTGTGTGCCTTACCTTGTGCACAACCACTACAGTCAGTTAGGTTTTCACTTTCTCCAAACTGAATTCCTTCCACTATTCCCATCTTTTTCATTTCTTTCAACTTATCTAAATGCACATGTCTAAGCCTCTTATGCCACAACATAATATCATGAAGAGCAGCATAGTAAAGTTACTTCTTTTCATTGATTAAAATCAGCCTAAACATCCCTTGGTCACCTTTTTCAACAGTGAAATAAACTTCCTCCTCAAAGCTATCAGTAAAAGTTCCCTTTCTAATGTTAGACTCAAAACCCTTATCATCTAAAACAGACGTTGAGATGAGGTTTTTGTTTAACTTTGGAATAAACAACACAGCTTTTTGTTTAACTCTGGAATAAACAACACATCAGCGAATGTCATTATGGATGTCTTTCCCTCCACTAAGACTTTCAGATCTACCAATCCTACCTAAGTAGTTGTGACTACCCTCCCATCCCCATACTCTAAATCTACGGTGGGGATCTTTCTTATCTTAGTGAATAGATGCTTTTCTTTACACATGTGCATGGAGGCACCCGAATCCACAATCCAACCTCCTTCGCCTTTTAATCCTCCGAAAGCACATTTATGCTTTCGAGGAATTTCGACCTCGGTCTCCGCCTCCTACACCTCATCCAACAAGAGCTCATTGTCCTTGTCCTCGGATTCCTCCTCATGTACCTTTTTCACAAGAGCCTTTTCTTTCCTCTTGGAGGTCCACCGATCTGTCCCTCCTTTAACCGAAGTTTGGTTAGCTTGGTGCACTCCGCCATGTAATGCCCTGGTTTCTTACCAAAATGACACAATCCCTTGGGAGCCCTCGGTCCGAACTCATCCGTATTATTTTTCAGCCCACCCCCTCCATAGTTTTGGACATGTTTTGTGGAATCCTTGTTCCTCGAATCTTTCCCGACTGCCAAGGCTTGCCCACTCTTTCCTCCCCTCCGGATCTCAATCGTATTATCCTGAACGAGAATCATCCCTACCATTGAATTCTATATCCACCTTGAGTCCAACAAGTCCCGCACATGGCTGTCTATAGTCTCGAACTCATCTGGTAACTTAATGAGCAAGCTAACCTTTTCTTTTTCGGTTTCTACTTTTCGAGCACTCTCTAGCTCCATGAAAAGTGTTGGGAGCTCATTACAAATATCCAACATCTTCCCCCCCCTTGTATATATATGCATTAATTTTTTGATCAGCCAATTGCTGTTGATGAATCGTACCACTTTGTTACATCTTATTAAGAGCCACCCAAAGATCAGATGCCCTCTCTACCTGTAAATGAAGAGATGCAAGCCCTTGAGTAAGATCGCGGAGGATGAAGTGGTTTGCTGCTATATTGTTGTAGTCCCAGGTATCAGCATCATTCTCGTCGTTCCTCAAAATAGGTGACATGAATGTTGAATCGGTTGCTATAGGTGTGATCGTCTCGTTCTCCTTTCTTTTGTCCACCACCTCCACTTCCTTTCTCTCCTCAGTTGGAGATGGATCTGCATATTTGGTGAATATGCTTTCTCCAAACCCTAAAGGAATGTTAAGACCGGATGGACGCCTCACTCGTCCACTTAGTATTTCCCAAAACCTTTTCTCAGAAAGAGCTCATGTCATCATAATTTCGGAGTATACGAAGCCGTTTCCATTGAAGATGGGCACCCTAGAGGGTGTCCCATAAACGGGAATTATGAGACCTCCATAGGTCCTCAGAATGGGCAGCTCACACGAAAGCCTCTAGGATAACCTTGACCCCTTTGTGTTAGGAAAATAATAACTGCCACTTTGACAGACAAAAACTCTGACCACCTTCCCAATTGTGAAGAGAAGACTCCCCTTAGTCGATAGTAAAAAGAATCTTTGAATTTTCTCCCCTGAACAGTAAGTTATGAAGGGTCAATGTTGACCTTTTGTACAGAAGCAATCTGGGAGGGAGGTAGCTACTTACCAAATTTTCAAAGTCAGATATCCCTCTCTAAACCCTTTTCTCCTAGAGTACGGCACCAATCAGAAGATTGTGTCGTACAGAAAAGGTATAGGTACCGAAGTATTTTTTGTACGACCATCGTACGACATGGTTGAAATAATGACGCTTGCCATATGTGAATTAGTTCCCATATTCTACGGAGATGCCGCAAGCCTATGATGTCGTGCCACGTGGTGCTTAACGTGGTTGTGATCGAAAACCGCCGAAGCGCCTATTCCGCGATCTCGACACCTATTGTGGCCGTTCGATCAAAACCGACTTTTGATTCTAGCCGTCGAAAATCAATGCGCGGTATTTGTTTCGCCGTCAAAACAAATGTGCCGTATTCGTTTCGCAAAGTAACGTTAGCCGTACGTATATTCTAATTGTGTCTATGTTACAAGTCAACTGTACGTATATTTTAACTGTGTTTATGTTACATTTCTGTTCGCGCGATTAAATGAATTAATGTATATGTACACCTTTAAATACTTATCCTACCCTATACAGCTTAGCCCTGATCCTAGACTATAGAATAAAGCTACTGGCTATTGCTGACTTGCCGGATGGTAGGTACCAGGATCAAATCCTGGGTCGGTCAAGTACATTTTGGTAAACCAACCAAAATCTACTACCTGTCTCTCTCTCTCTTGACAACATACGCAGCCATGGCTCTAGCTCCCTCTCTAACCTTCAGTGATTGTGAAAAGTGTGGGAGCTACGCAGCCATGGCTCTAGCTCCCTCTCTAACCTTCAGTGATTGCGAAAAGTGTGGGAGCTGAATAGAGGAGTTAGAGGCAGACTACCTTTGCTTCTGTTTTGCATTTTATTTTATATGTCTAGACCTAGAAAATACGATAAGAACCATTAATTTATACTATTGCCACAACGATGGAAGTTTAAAAATAGAAAATAGTGTACATTTCAATATTTTGTCGTTAGATAGTATATTAAATATGGAACTTCGTACATTCGACGACGCTTTGTGGCTGCCTCGTTCATGAAATCGGAAAATCATTCATCCGCGTGACCTCTTAGTTTAGTTTTGTCGTCACGCTGTTTGATTGTTTGAAAGCATTAGGGAGGCGACGACATCTTTCTGTCGCGAACCGCACACTCTGTAAGTAAATTTTCAAGAAATTTGTCGTTGCCTCTATTGGAATCGTCTAATAATTGAACCGCGTCATCTCATACATTCATTGCATCGACACAATTTTGGAATGTTCAAAATGATGAGGGACGTGACGACTCCGTCCCTTGGGGAACAATTCACAATGTAAGTATATTTTGAACGAATATATTTGCTGTAAAACCTCTTACTTTTTTTCTTCGTTTGAACATTCAATTTTAGGGCAAAATCCGAATTCTTAATCCTTTTTTGTAGCCGCCTCTTCTTCTAAATTTTTGTGAACAAGTGTGAGTAATCTCCATGGAGGGAAACAGCCAACCTCATACGCGACAACGTAGTGTCTTGCCACATCGTCGTCGCTACCCTCCACTACCTCGACGTAATCAACGACTTCAGCCAAGAGGAGAAAGGGAAGAGGTACGAAGGGATGAAGTGGGGAGAGAAAACCCCTCGAGGGAAAGGAAATCACCGAGGGGGTTAGGGAGGGAAAGAGATGCCCCAAAAACCGTGATCAGAGTAAGAGGTACTACGGAGGAATTAACAAGAGAAAGGGAGGCGGCCATGTTGCTACCCATCGGTTGGGTGCCACTGGAGAGCAAGGGACATAACAGGGAGGGGAGTGAAGAGGTAGAAGGGGAAGGAGTGACACTAGTTGGGGTAGGAAGGGAAAAGACCAATCTTATAGAGGTAGAAAAAGAGGAGGTTTTATCGGAAGAGGAAAGGGAGGAAAATGGTGAATCGCTAGATGTGAGCAGGGAGAAGGCGACAGAAGGTGAGGTGAGTAGGGAGGGAGAAAATCCAAAAGAGGAGGGTGGAAAGGCGGTATTGGGTGTAGAACGAGAGGGGAAGGAGGCGACGGTAGAGGAGGGTGGAGGAAATGATGTACGGGAAAAGTAGAGAAAAAATGTAGACGAATAAAACGAAAATTAGTAATTTTTGATGAGGGCGACGAGGAGGAAAATGTGAGGATTGTACGGAATATAAGTTGTTGAGTGAGGAGAGGGAGGGGAAGACGACACTGGGAGAGGAAAGAAAAAGAAATGGGGCGACGGTCGAGGAGGGTGGGGGAGGTGAGGCACGGGGAAAATTAGGTAGAAAAATGAGGATAATTAAAAAAAAGTTCATAGGTTTTTGTGAGACCGGGGAGGAGGAAGGAGTTGCGGAGGTGGCGACGGTCGAGGGGGGTGGGGGGAGTGAGGCACGGAGAAGGAAAACTCAGAAGAGGGAGATAGCAAAGGATAAGTAGAAAATGAATGATAGGAGCGACGACCTATAGGTCCCCTCATCTTCGGGTAGCGACGAGAGCATCGAAGATGGCTAAGAACTGCCAGAAGACAAGCCCATTCCCGAAATTTTGTAACCCACGGACATTTTGGCGTGGAAGAACGAGGATGATCCCACCACGGATATCAACTCCTCCTTCACTCTATCACTTCCCATCTCTCACCCACTCACTTACTTTGTGTCAATTTTTTTTCTCTTGTGGTTTGTTTGGCACAGCGACGACTTCACCTTGTCGGTGAACTAGCGACGACTTTCTGTCGTCGCTGAACCCATGAATAGGCACCGGTTACTTGAACAAGCGACAACTTTTTGTCGACGCTGAACATTGTATAGGCATCGGTTGCCTGAACTTATGACGACCAACTGTCGTCGCTGAATTCAGCAACTAGTGCTAGTCGTCGCTGAACTTTATTTTCTTTATAATATATACTCTTTCTTATATAAATTATGACTAACATTTTTTTGTGTTTTTTTTTTATTTTCTCTCGTTGCAAAATACCCAAAGGCAAGTCGGTGGTGGAAAGGAAGGGAGTCAACACTCAGAGGCATAAGGGCAACAAAACACACCTTGTCGTCTACGGGTTTTGGTAGAAGAAGTGTGGTGGTGACAAACGCACTACCGGGTAGGGGGAGGAAGGAATTTGCGGGTTTTGGTAGAAGAAGTGTGGCGATGACAAACGCACTAACGGGCAGGGGGAGGAAGGAATTTCCGTGGGTGACAGTGGTGCACTCATACTTGGTAGAAGAGTTTTAGCGGTTCAAAAAGGCGGGTACAAAAATGTTTCAAACTACTGTGGGAACCATGGCAATTCATATCATTAAACGTATGAAGGAGGATAATAGGAGTTTATTTCTCGACAAAAAGGTTAAGGAGATCAAAATGAAATTGACGAAACGTTGGACTGAACGATTTTGCGAGAAACACAATATTGTGACGAAGGCTAAAAAAGGAAACTTACAATTAAGCCCGGAGAAGGAGGAGTACATAAAAAAAACGGTTGCGTATCACTTGGGAGTGTTAAAACGAGGATTTTTATCAGGTAAGCTTTGTACTATTCTAGAATTCATTGCTTTGTGTTGTAATATATGCTACATCTATTATATTTTATGTTTTTGTTGAGGGTTGTAAATGCAAATACGTAAATGCAAATCGTTGCCCCTACCATCATACTTACTTGTGTTGTGATTTATATTTATTTTTATACGTTTTTGTGATATTAGGTCGCTTCAACTAGGATTTAGTCGAAAACATGGACGACACCCACGTCATTGTAAATATGGATAATAAAAAGACGTTGGGTTTTCGCGGGGACGAGGTGGTTAAATACGCAGACGTTGTGGGAGGTGGAGACTCAATGACTTTGATGGTTTGACTCACGAAAGGAGTGAACGCCGGAATTAAATCTTATATGTTAATCTTCGCCAAGAAAATTCGTAGTTAACCGATATAGGGCATCCCGAAGACATACCAAGTGCGTTTCCTTTCCTTTGTGTATTTATATTCGTAAATATTGACGCTATTATCTTCCTCATTCTCCCTTATATTCCACACCAATTTTTTTTTTTATGTTTTGTGTTGTTTGTAGTGCTTCTTCCCCATCCCCTTCTCCCCCTCTCTCTCCCTCCCCCACTCAATATCTTCCCCCCACTCCCTCCCTCTCCCTCCTATACTTCTCGCCTCTTTCCATCTCCCTAACCCTCACCATCCCACTTTCCTATTCTCCTATGCCATCTCCATCTCCCCTCATGTAACTCCCTCCCTCCCTCTCTTTTGCATGAGTTTGTTATCGTACCGGTTCTAAAGGCTAGAACGACGAGACAGTCTTCTCGCAATAGATCACAGAGCCAAGGTCATACCAAGGAGATCATGTGGTGAGAAAAGTTATTTTTGTGGACAACGTGGCGGGTATGAAGTTGAACACCGCTCACTCGCAAATGGGAACAACCCTCACTTTTTCCCACCGTGTGCAACACATCTCGTGCAACCTGCCAATTCCTTCGTAATTTCAAAAATCAAGGAGGTATGGTCGAGAAAATGGGAAGATTGGAAAATGAAGGGGATAGAGAGCCACAAGTGGTCCTTACCTAGGGGCCAAAAATGGTTGGGTAAGCTAGTTGGACCGGGGAAATCATTTTTCTTAAAGTTGGCACGCGATTCAATTCATGAGGTGAACGAAATGAAGAACAAAAGTGGGATGGGGTATGCACGTAAGGCAATGATCCAATGTGGATTGTCATTGAAGGATGGGAAACGGGAGGAGAGTATGCTTACACAAGATTTACAAATCATAATCATGAAATGGCGAAACTATTCCGAGGGCGACGAGGTGCCACCTCCCTCGGCTCCCGCACAGGATTTACTCCAATGCCTTCGAGAGGGCGACACTTTAGAGGATGAAGCTAGTCATGACGAAGACTTTAAGGACTACAATGATTTTGAGGCACTTTATAGAGAGGTGGTTTAATTAGGAGAGGTGGTAAAATGGATAATGGGTGTTTGCAAAAAAATATTTTAATAGTGTGGATTTCTTTAGCTTTTATTTTGTAGTTTTATATTGGTAGGTTTATATTTGTACTTTTCTTATACGATAGTATGTAGTCTACATTGTATTACTTTCTTTCACATTGAATATTAATATATCCCTCTTTGTTTTTTTGTTTCTATATTTTGTTTAAGCAATTTGTATGGCCAAAATAATGAATGACATTTATTTGTAGAGATGGTGTCAAAACGTGAGGTATTGTTTATTACCATCTTATATTGCAGTATCATACAAACATTCAGCGACGAGACAGTGCCGTCGCCGAATGGTCAAAAATGAAATATCATTCAACGACTGAATGACAGAAGTTACAATATGCCATAAGGGTAATAAGGGTAAGAGAGACAGAGATATAAAGTAGAGACACCAGAGTTATAATATGCTATAAGGGTAATAAGGGTAAGAGAAAGTAGAGACACTAGAGTTATAATATGCCATAAGGGTAATATGGGTAATACGACATAAATATAAAGTAGAGACACCATTTGAGAGAAGGGGACAAAGAATGGGATAGAGATAGATAGGAAAAGAGAGATAAAAACTAGACTTTAAGGATGTAAAAGAAAGAGTGTGAAACATAACAACACAAGTCGGAGAGTAAAAGGGTTGGAAGGAGGGAGAGTGTTGTTTTGTTGAATATTAAACAGAGATGGAAAGTAGGAGACAAATAATTATGGGAGGGAGAAAAGGGTTCTGCCACCGAGTGTTGACATAGTGTCGTCGCTGAATGGTGAAAAACGTAACATGCCATTCAGCACGCAGACCGTCTGGTCATTGACTAGCAGGAAACAAAAACATACCATTCAACGACAATACACTCAAAAACATACCATTCAGCGACGATAAACTCTCATCGCTAAATACCATAAAACATACCATTCAGCGACTATACACGCTCGTCCCTGAATACCATAAGGGAGAGAGACATAAATAAAAAAGAGAGATTGGGTGAGATAAAAAGACATACTAAAATGAAGATAGGTTGACAGCTATTGTTTTGTTGTGAGAGGGAGGAAGG
>JBBHKE010000814.1:10573-39870 GCA_037447655.1 Zygnema cylindricum | reverse complement strand
GCCGCCAAACACCAGTAACGGCGTAGCCTACTGTGCACCGTGTTCATGTATTTGGCAAGACTCCCTTGAGTCAATAGCAAAAAGAATCTTTAAATTTTCTCCCCTGATCAGTAAGTTATGGAGGGTCAATGTTGACCTTTTGTAGAGAAGCTCTCTGGGAGAGAGGGTCCAATCTACCATTTTTTTCTAAGTCCTATCTCTCTCTAAAACTCTATCTACTGATGTACGACACCAATTATATTACACTGCCGTACACAAAAGTAAAGCTGCCGGTGTACTTTTTGTACGAGTATTGTATGACATGGCCTAAATGTCGACACATGTCTTATCCGGATTCGGTCGTGTAATCCGCGGAGATGCCGCGATTTTATGTACTTGTGCCACGTGTCATCCGATGCGGCAATGACCACAAACCGCCGAGATTCCCTTCCGCGATTTTGGCATTCTTCTTTGTAGTCCGATTGAATACAGATTTTAATCGTAGCCGTCATAAATACTTGCGCACTATTTGTTTTGTTTAAAAAAACAAATGCGCTGTACTCATTTCTCATCCAAACCGTAATTCGTACTTTTACATAGTTGAATCTAGGTATCCCGTAAACAGTTGCCATTAAATGAATTATCCTACATGGCAACATTTAAAAAACTAACAGATCCTATAACACGTAACTATAGTCTTAGACTTAATGGATAAGTCTACCGGCTACCGGCGGCTTTATCGGACGGCAGGTACCAGGATCAAATCCTGAATTTGACAGCTTTCCTTTTAGTAAAGAATCTACCAATCCGTTAATCAACTAATCTATTTCCCGTGAACTTCTGGATATCCTAGGAAGCCATGGCTTTAGCTTCCTCTCCAACTTTCAGTGACTACAACAAGTGTGGGAGTTGAAGAGAGGAGTTAGAGGCAGATTGCCTCGGCTTCTTTTCTACATTATATTTTAGACCTAGAAAATACTAAAAGAACCATCAATTTCTACACTTCCCTTTTTTTCTAGTCACTCTTTAATTTCAGACCATACTTCTCCCTGCAGAAAATTAGCTAAGTGGAAGGCACAAGTTTGGTCATCATATATGCTACCATCTCGCTATCTGGTCGGTACTTTAAACTGATAATTTTGTTTTCTACATTCTCTTTAACAAAGCTGAGTCTATTGTCCATGTGTTGGGCTTTAAAATGATGGTTAGGATTGGCAGAAATAGCGATTACTGCATGATTATCACAAAAAATATTATGCACAGCACTCTTAAGGTAACCAAGCTCACCAAGCAAAGACTTGACCCACATCAATTCTTTTACAGCAGAGCAAGAGGCAATATACTCAGACTCCATGGTGGACTGAGCAATAACCTTTTGTTGTTTGCTACTCCAACAGCAAGCCCCATCACCCACATATAATACATATCCAGAAGTACATCTCTTCATCAGAGCATCACCATAACTGGCATCACTCCAAGTAGTGATGTCAGTATTCTCCCCACCCAAATGCAACCATGGATCCCTAGTTCCTATCAAATATCTAAGGACTCTCTTAGATGCCTCCCAATCCTTCTTACTGGGAGCATTTAGACTTTTACTCAGCACCCCTACAGCTGCAGCTAAATCTGGCCGGGTACAATTGATAAAATTGATTAGGCTTCCCACTACTTGCTTGTAAGGAATAGTCTGCATGAACTTTTGTTCTTCATGACTTAATTCTTCATCGAAGACTATAACTCCTTCTTCTTCACTCCCCTCACATCCCTTTTTCAACTCCATTGGAGTTGTTCAACTATTAGCTTTATCTATCTGAAATTTTTCCAACATCTTCCCTATTGCTTCTTTTTGAGTTAATCTTATAATCATTCTTTCTCGGTCTCTTTCTATTTTAATTCCCAAAATATATCTTGCCTCCCCAATATCCTTCATTCCAAATCTCCCCTTAATATCGGTTTTTAGTTTATTAATTTTTTCCTTTGATTTACTTAAAACAAGCAAATCATCAACATAAATTGCAATAAATATACCACCCTCCTCATTTCAAAAACATAGATTGAGTGATTTGAGCTGATCCAGATTTACCTTGACCGGTAAGAAACTCATCAAGCTTTTTATTCCACTGTCGAGGCGCTTGTTTTAAACCATAAAGAGATTTAATCAGCCGACATACCTTGCTCTCCTCTCCTTCCTCCACAAATCCTTCGGGTTATCGCATGAAGATCTCCTCTTCCAATTCTCCATGCAAAAAGGTTGTCTTGATGTCCATTTGGTGCATCTCCACGTCTTCTGCTCTCGCCAAAACGGAGAAGTATGCGAACGGAGGGAAATCTGACGACCGGGGCAAAGGTTTCCTCGAAGTTGATTCCTACTTTCTGTGTAAATCCTTTTGCCACTAATCGGGCTTTGTAACGCTCAATGGTGTTATCTGGGTTCATTTTTAATTTGAAGACCCACTTACAACCGATTGGTTTTCGGTTAGGTGGACAATCCACCAACTCCCAAGTATCGGCTGCAATAATTAAGGCCATCTCCTCATCAATGGCTGTCTTCCATCGGTTCCTTTCTGGACAAGGCATCGCCTCTCCATAAGTCTGAGGTTCATCTTGATGAGATAGTTTTGTTACCTTATTATTAACCTGTTTTCCTTGCAATCTTTTGCTACTTCTTCTTCCCCCCTCAAAATATGTGGCCGGAATAGATGGTTCTCGTGGGTTCTTTCGAACAATCTCGGCTTCTCCCCTGTCCCTTGATTCTGAATCAATTTGAACCATGTCTTCCGCTTCGGGTAGAGTTGTCACTGGAGTTTCCGCAGCCGAGTCTTTTTCGGTCCGATTTGTACCTTCAAGAATGTCATCTTCTCTAAAATTTGGATAGTTAGGAAGCTCAAAGTCATCGGAATTTTTTGACTCAAATCTGATTTTTACAAACTTTGTATACTTGAAGGGATCCACAGACTTTCCTTCATCCATAACTACTAGATGCTTTACTAAGATTATATCTTCCCTTTTTAGATCATAAACTCTATATCCTTTAACATCCTCATCATATCCTAATAAGTATCCCGGTTTTCTTTTAGGATCTAGCTTCCAATTAGACCGATCTGTATCTAGACTGAATACTTGACTGCCGAAAACCTTTAAGTGAGATATGTTTGGTTTTCCGGCCGGTCTATCTCTCATAAGGTGTTGTCTTTTTATAGCTGAAGTAAGAACTCTATTCTTGAGATAATTTGCACTGTTCATTGGTTCGGCCCAAAAATTCTTTCCTATCTTCTTATCTGACAGCATACTTCTAGCACTATCACTCCGTGTTCTATTTAATCTTTCAGCTACACCATTCCGCTGAGGATTTTTAGGAACTGTCTTTTGGTGTTGCACTCCATCTTCTCTCAAAAAATCCTCAAACTAGTTAGAGGTATACTCTCCACCATTGTCACTCCTTACTCTGTTGATTAAGATTTGATGGAGTTTTTCACTCCATGCTTTATATTCTTTAAAACATACCTCAGCCTCTGACTTATTTCTTAAAAAATACACCCTGGAATACCGAGACCAATCATCGGTGATAGTCATCATAAATCTCTTCCCCCCGGGTGATGGCACTCTCGCTGGCCCCCAAATATCTGTGTGTACTAAATTTAGAATATTTTCTCCCTTATTGGTGGCAGTTTTTGGGAAGGGTAACTTGTGTGCTTTACCTAGAGCACATCCACTACAATCACTTAAATTCTCACTCTCACCGAACTGGATTCCTTCCACTACTCCCATCTTGTTCATCTCTCTTAACTTATCTAGATTCACATGTCCAAGCCTCTTATGCCACAACATTATATCATGAACACCAGAATAATAAAGTTTCTTCTTTTCTGAAATTCTATGGGCTCCATTGCCCACAGAATTCGCAGATCCAAAAGAAGCTAATCTAGATAGTGCTGACTCCAAGTTGATATAAACCCAAATAAATGATCCCTTGACAATAAGAACCCCAATATACCTTCACCCCTGTGAAGAGAAGACCTTCTGTGTGCTCAGTTCCACCACAAAATGCAAAGCTTCAATATGTGTTTTGGACAATATTCCCCACTTTGACTTTCCCACTGAATAAGTGCCACCCTGGCACGCAAAGACTCTGACCGACTACACCCTTGTGTAGCTTGGACTCCCTTGAGTCCGCAGCAAAAAGAATCATTGAATTTGCTCACCCGAGCATTAAGTTATGGCTGGTCAAAGATGACCTTTATAGTTACAAGCTCTCTTAGAGAGAGGTACCTAAATATCACTAAGTCTTGGTCTGCCTACTTACGACTACCTACTACTAAACCCTAGTCCAATAGGAACACTATATAGTACAAGAATGTACAATGGGCGATGTACTTATTGTACGACCATTGTACGACAAGGTCTATAAGGTGACACCTGTCAAATCGGAAGCCATGGTTCCTCTTTCCATCTTCTCTGGTATCAAATAATGTGGCGCCACGTGGCACCGCGTGACGCTATCTCCGTATGCCGCCAAAAGCTCACTTCGCGTGGCGGCTATAATACCGGCCGTCCGATCAAAACATATTTTACACGGTTCAGATTCGCGTACATGCAGGAATTGCTCCTTTTGGTTAGTCTGATGTAATTAGCTGTTGCGTAAAATTTTATGTATTTATATAACCCGTCACGTGTATTGTTTCGATAACGCCTTATTGGTTGAGGCTTACCTCTACAAATATAATCATAGACCATGGTTCAAATCTGGTCAAGAGCAGTTTTTGGTTATTTGTTAGTTTGTTAGAACTCTCTGCTTCTATGTTTATAAATACCTATTTTACCCCACACATGCCATCGTTTACTCTAAGCTATTTGCTAAAGCTAACGTCTAATATAGTGAGTAGGTACCAGGATCAAATTCTGAACTCGGCACAATCATTTTGGTACAAACGACGAATTAGCCTATCCTCTTTAGACGGCCATGGCTCTAGCTCTCTCTCTGGTCTTCAGTGACTGCAACATGTATGGGGACCGGAGAGATTTGAGCAAGAAGCAGGCTGCCTTTGTTGACTTACTCTATTTATTTTTTGCAATACAGACCTAGAAAATACATACATTTCAACATTTTCATTACTTAAAATCAGCCTAAACATCCTTTGGCTACCTTTGTCAGCAGTAAAATAAATTTTCTCCTCAAAACTAGCAGTAAAGACTCCTTTCTAAGTGCTAGTATCAAAACCCTTATCATCTAATATAGACGTAGAGATGAGGTTTTGTTCAGCTCCGGAATAAACAATACAACAGAGAATGTAACTATGGATGTCTTTCCTTCTACTAACACTTTTAGATCTAACAATCCTACAAGAGTAGTAGTGACTTTCCTCCCATCCCCGTACTCTATCTCTACGGTGGGAATCTTTCTTATCTTAGTGAACAGGTGTTTATCTTTACACATGTGCATGGATGCACCTGAGTCTACAATCGAGCCTGCTTCACCTTTTAATCCACTGAAAGCACATTTTTGCTTTAGTGGAATTTCGACCTCCTTTTTCGCTTCCAACTCCTCCTCCAAAAGGAGTTCATCATCCTCGTCTTCGGATTCCGCCTCATGTACCTGTGTCATAAGGGCCTTTTTCTTTCCTCTTGCAGGTCCACCGGTCTGCCCTTCATTTAATCGCAGCTTGGTTAACTTAGTGCATTCAGCCATATAGTGCCCGGGTTTTTTACAAAAATGGCACAAACACTTGCGATTCCTTGGTTCGAACTCTTCGGTCTGATTTTTCTGCCCCTCCCCTTGATAATTTCCAAGCTATTTCCTGAAATCATTGTTCCTCCAATCGGTCCCAGCTGCCAAAGTATGCCCACTCTTTCCTCCCCTTCGGATCTCAATCGTATTCTTTTGAACGAGAATCATCCTTACCACTCAATTCCAAATCCACCTTGAGTCCGACAAGTCGTGCACACGGTTGACTATGTTTTCGAACTCATCGGGTAACTTCATCAGTAAATAGTTAACCTTTTCCATTTCGCTAAATACTTTTCAAGCACTCTCGAGTTCCATGAAAAGTAAAGCAAGCTCATTGCAAAAATCCAACATCTTCCCTCCTTTGTATACATACTCCTTAACTTTCTGATAAGCCAACTGTTGTTGCTGAATCGTACCACTTCGGTACATCTCTAAGAGAGCCACCCAAAGATCAGATGCCCTCTCTACTTGCAAATGGGGAGATGCAAGCCCTTGAGTAAGATGGCGGAGGATGAAGTGCTTACCCGCCATATTGTTGTAGTCCTAGGTATGGATATCATTCTCCTCGTTCCTCAAAATAGGTGACATGAATGCCGAACCGGTTGCTATTGGTGTAACCGTCTCCTTCTTCTTTCCTTTGTCCACCACCTCCCCTTCGTTTGTCTCCTCTGTTCAAGATGGATTTGTATTTCTATTGAATCTGCCTCCTGTAAACCCTGGAATTATCCTAAGACTTGATGGACGCCTCACCTTTCCACTCACTATTCCCCAAAACTGTTTCTCACATAGAGCTCGTGTCATCATAATTTCCTAGTATAAGAAGCCAGCTTCATTGAATATGGGCACTCTAGATGGTGGGCCCATAACCAGCAACTCTAAGACCTCCATAGGTCCTCATAGTAGGCAGCTCACACGAAGCTTCTAGGATAACCCTGACCCTTTTGTGTTTCGGCAAGAATAACTGCCACCCTCGCAAACAAAAACTCTGACCACCTTCCTCCTTGTGAAGGCAAGACTCCTTTGAGTCGATAGCAAAAAGAATCTTTGAAATTGCTCCCCTAAGCATTAAGTTATGGAGGGTTAAAGTTGACATTTTTTACAAAAGCTCTCTGGGAGAGAGGGTCCTATCTACCATCTTTTTCTAAGTCCTATCTCTCTCTAAAACTCTATCTATTGATGTACGGCACCAATGATATTACATTGCAGTACACAAAAGTTCAGCTGCCGGTGTACTTTCTGTACCAATATTGTACGACATGGCCTAAGTGTCGACACATGTCATATTTGGATTCGGTCCCGTAATCCCCGGAGATGCCGCGATCCAATGTAGTTGTGCCACGTGTCTTCCGATGTGGCGATGACCAAAAGCTGTCGAGATTCTCTTCCGCGATCTCGGCATTCTTCTCAAGCGTCTCATTGAATGCAGATTTGAATCGTAGCCGTCATAAATACATGCGCGGTATTTGTTTCGTTTAAAGAAACAAATGCGTTTCTTATCCAAACCGTAATCCGTACTTTTACATAACTGAATCTATGTATCCCGTAAACAGTTGTCGTTAAATGAATTATCATACGTGGCAACATTTAAATAACAAACAAACCTTATAGCACGTAACTCTAGTCCTAGAATTAATGGATAAGTCTACCGGCTACCGGCGGCTTTATCAGACGGCAGGTACCACGATCAAATCCTGGATTTGACAGCTTTTGTTTTAGTAAAGAAACTACCAATCCGTAAATCAACTAATCTATTTCCCGTAAACCTCTGGATAGCCTAGGTAGCCATGGCTCTAGCTTCCTCTCCAACTTTCAGTGACTCCAACAAGTGTGGGAGTCGAAGAGAGGAGTTAGAGGCAGATTGCCTCGGCTTCTTTTTTACATTATATTTTAGACCTAGAAAATACTAAAACAACCATCAATTTCTACAAGCGTGAACAAATTTATTACGTAGGAGTGTTACTTAAAGGATCCGCATGAGCATGGTGGAGAGCAATGGTGGAAAGCGACGAGGTACGCACTGTATGGACTATGTTCATCAATTCTCTCCGTGACTCTTGGCAACGCGTGAACATAGTTAAGGTCGCGGTGATAGGATTTCGGTGCTGAGACAACGCACTTTTGTTTTAGAGTACACGCAGCAGTTCTTAGAGTGCAAGGTCCAAATCCCAACGATGACGGAGGATGTAGCAGTTGATCGATATGTTAAGGGACTTAAGGCATCTATTCGGAGGGATGTGGAACATTGGCTCGCGCGGGAAACGATAGCTCCTAGTCTTTCGTCAATTATCCAGTTTGCGGAAAGGACTAATTCGGTAAACTTCACTCTCCGTAGGTCCTACCATTTTGGATCGAGTAGTAGCGGAGGAGGTCGAAGGGATGATGGTCTGACTCCCATGGAGCTCGGGGGGTTAAGGAGGAGAAGGATGTGGTCAACACAATTAAGAGGAAGAAGAAAACCACAAAAGCGAAGACCAACAACCAGTCCCCCGAGGAGCTCCAATAGAGGAGGCAAAATGGATTGTGCTTCCTGTGCGGTTCTTCGGACCATAAGGCCAGAGAATGCCCAAAACGGAAAGTTCCTAAAAAATTCAAACTTAATATCATGACATTGGCTGGTGATGGTGGAGATCCTTTGACCTTTCAAAGCAAAATTGGAGAAAGCGTAGTCAACTTTATGGTGGACTCTGGTACGTCGGCGAACTTCCTCAACGAGAAGACGGCAAAGAAGTTGAAGCTTCCTCTCATAGTTGTTCCAGATCACTAATCGATTCAATTGGCTGATGGGAATTCTCTCTCGATCAACCATCGTACCCCACGTTTACATGTCGGAATGGAAAAAAATGAGTTGTACGAAACGTTTCACGTCTTACCTGTTGGGGACCATGAGGTAATTTTGGGTAAATCATAGCTACAGAAGTGGAACCGAACGATCAATTGGAGGAACAACAGCATGAGCGGGCGGAAAGGCCAAAAAGAGTTTGAGGTAAATGCGGGAGAGGCTAGTAAGGAGTTGGAAAAGGGACGCCTACTTTCAGCCTTACAGCTTAAGAGGGCACTCAAAAAATGGGGGACGGTGAAAATGGCGGTCGTACGACCAATGGAGGACGTAAAGGAGGGGATTCCAGAAGAATGGACAAAGAAAGACCCCCACTTTGACTCCAAAGGAGGTGACGACCTAGGAAAGACTTCCGTAGAGGCCCCGGAGGTCGTTGCAAAGCTTCTCGAGGAGTATGTAGATGTCTTTCCCCCAAAGCTCCAGAAGGTTTACCTCCGAAACGCGACGTGGACCACAAGATCGAGCTTGTTCCCAGAGCTGCGCCCCCGGCAATTGGATGTATAAGATGAGTTACACCGAATTGGATGAACTCAAAAAGCAACTTTCGGAGTTAATCGAGGCTGGAGCAATCAAGCCGAGCAAGTCGCCTTATGGAGCCCCCGTCCTCTTCGTGAACACGAAAGATGGAGGCTTACGTATGTGTGTGGACTACCGAGTGTTAAATAAGTTGACGGTCAAAAAGGCGTACCCCCTACCAAGGATAGACGAATTGTTGGACACATTAAGAGGTGCTAAATATTTTTCTAAGATAGACTTACGAAGTGGATATCACCAAATTATAATTGCGGAGGAGGATGTGGAAAAGACTGCATTCAGGACGCGGTACGGTCATTTCCAATTTTTGGTTATGCCTTTCGGATTGACTAATGCCCCGGCTACCTTTATACACTTGATGAACTCCATTTTCCGCCAGTATTTGGACACTTACGTACTAGTCTTCTTAGACGACATCTTGGTGTATAGTAAGACGTTGAAGGACCACGTCAAGCACCCGCGGACTATCTTCCAGGTCCTTAGGGAGAACAAGTTGTACGCGAAGATAGGTAAATGTGAATTTTTGAAAGATAAAAACGAGTTTTTGGGTCATGTGGTGACTCGGGATGGAATCGCAGTGGACCCAAATAAAACTAGGAAAGTGAAGGAGTCGCCGCAGCCTAAAAACATCACAGAGTTGAGAAGCTTTCTAGGATTATGCTCCTACTATCGACGATTTGTGGAAGGCTTTGCAAAAATCTCTGTACCCCTCACAGATCTTTTTAAGAATGACGTGCCTTTTGAGTGGAGAGTGGCTAAGCAAGCAGCTTTGAACACGCTAAAGGAGCGGTTGGTTACCGCCCCTGTGTTAGATGTCCACGACCTCGAGTTACCTTGGACGATAATTATCGACGCCAGCGATACGGCTATAAGAGCGATCCCTATGCAAGATCATGCAACGGGCCTACAACCCATCGCCTATGACAGTCAAATCAAAGGCGGCAAAATTTAATTGGGCCACGCATGAAAACGAAACAATAGCAATCATAAATGCGTTGGAGGCTTGGAAGTGTTATATCCAAGGGAAGCAAATCACTGTAATGATAGACCACCATGCATTACAATATTTATAAATACAACCCAAGCTATCCAAGAAGCAAGTTAGATGGATGACTTTTCTACAAAACTTTAGACCCGGTTATCCATAGAATACAAGTCGGGCAAGACAACTCCGGCGGATGCTCTTTGGAGGAGGCCGGGTGTTGCTGCGCCCACAGCAGAGCAGGTTTCGCAACCACCGCAATATAGCAAAGATAAAGTTGCGATTACGGGTAACAACGTGACGGATAAAACTATCGACTTGAAAGTCAACGCAGTGACGAGTACGGTGAAAGTGGACGAGCAATGGATTGACAGAATTAAGGTCGCGTACGATGGCGACCATACAATCGCGGAACTAGTGAAAAAGAAAATTTTGGTTCAAACAGCTAATGGTATGTGGCGGTACAAGCCGAGTCGCACAACCCGGTTGTACATTCCGACAAATCTAGGGTTAAGACATATGATACTGCAACAAAATCATGATGAACCCCTCAGTGGACACTTAGGACGAGACAAAACTATCGCACGAATTGCTGGGGCATACTACTGGCCAAATCTAACAAGGGACGTTGCGGAATATGTCCGAAATTGTGACTCATGTAATAGAAACAAATTGGATCCGGGTAATTAAGGGCTACTACAACCACTGCCAACACCATCCGCTTTGTGGGAAGCAATATCGATGGACATTATAGTTGCTAGTCCGTTGACTACGGAAGGGTACGACTCGATATTTGTTGTAGTGGATTATCTTACAAAAATGGCACATTTCTTGCCTACAAAATCGACAGCAACGGCTCAAAATGTGGAAAAACTATTCTTCAGAGAGATATTCCGGCACCACGGACTTACAAAAAAGATTGTCAGCGATCGTGACCGGAAATTTGTCAACCACTTCTAAAAGAGTCTGTTTGGGCTATGCGGGACACAGTTGGTTATGTCCACAACGTATCATCCTCAAACAGATGGAGAGGCAAAACGTATTAATAAGACATTGGAGGATGCCCTACGAGCTTTTGTGTCGGCACAACAAAGAGATTGGGTTGACCATTTGACGACGCTTGAAATGGCGTAGAAGAGTGCGATTCATTCGTCAACAAAACGCTACGCCCTTTGCTTTGAACGGCAGACAACCCATTCTTCCTCAAAATCTGTCGACCGCCAGCAGAAAGACTCCTGCCGCATTGGACTTTCTACAAACGCTTCATGAAAACCTTAATAAAGCGGCAAAGGCCCTCCAACAGGTGAAGGATCGTCAAAAGGTGCAAGCAGACGCCCATCGAAAGGACGTTGTCTTAAGAGTCGGAGACAAGGTTCGCCTATGAAATTCTATGGGCTCCATTACCACACAAAATTCGCAGATCAAAAGAAGCAAATCTAGATAGTGCCGACTCCAACTTGATAAAAACCCAAATGATTAACCCCTTGACAATCACAACCCCATTACAGCTTCACCCTTGTGAAATAAGACTTTTTTTGTGCTCTGTTCCACCACAGAATGCAAAGTTAGAATATGAGATTTGGACACATTCACTCACTTTGACTTTCCCTTAGAAATGCAGCCACCAAGGCAGGCAAAGAGTCTGACCGACTACACCCCTATGTAGCTTGGTCTCCCTTGAGTCCGCAGCAAAAAGAATCACTGAAAATGGTCAACTGAATTGGTAGTTATGGCTGGCCAAAGTTTGCCATTTATACAATGTGCTCTCTCGAAGAGGCAACTACCTACCAGAAAAATTTTAAGTACTAAACTCCTCTCTAAACCCTCTAGTTTTGAGGTACGGACCAATCAAATTAGTGTATAGTAAATAAAGGTACAAGTGCCGGTGTAACTTTTGTACGGCAATCGTACGACATGGCTAAAAACTTAACACATGTCCTATCCGGATTCGCTCTTATAATCCCCAGAATTTTTGCTTCCAAATCTTATCCCTCCACGTGGCGCCAGGTCATGCCACGTCAGAAAAACGGTACCGTACAGAAAGTATAGGTGCCGGAGTACTTTCTGTACGGACATTGTACGATGATGTTATAATGTGACATTTGTCACATTCGGATTTGTTATGTTCCTTTCCGGAGATTCCGCAACCTGTACAATGTCGCCACGTGTCATTTAGAGTGGTGACGTCCGCAAACGCCAAAAAACCTGTTCCGCGATCTCGGCATTTATCGCGGCCGTCCGATTTAAACCGGCATTCAATTTTAGTCGTCAAAAATTGGTGCGCGGTATTTGTTTCGATAGCGAAACAAATGCGCGGTATCCGTTCCGTCCCCGTACCGTACTCCGTACTAAATTAAACTGTATCTATGTACTTAGTATCTATTTCCCGTTAAACGAATTAATCTACGTGTAACTATTTATATATTTATCGAACTCTATATATCTAACACTAGTTGTAGACTTAACGGTTAAAGTTAACGACTACATTAACTTGATGGACGGCAGGTACCAGGATCAATTCCTAGATCCGTCAAGTACCTTTCGGTAAATCAACCTAATCCACCCCAATCAACCTAATCCACCCCCTGTCTTCTCTAGAGAGTTTAGGTAGCCATGGCTCTAGCTCCCTTTCCAGCCTTCAGTGACTACAACAAGTGTGGGGGCTTGGTGAGGGGAATTTAGAGGCATACCGCCTCAGCTCTTTTTCTATCCTATTACAAACCTAGAAAATACTCAAATATCAACAGCCTACAAATGGCAAACCTATCTCTACCAAGTGCCCTTTCTCGTAAGTTGGCCCCGAATTTTACTCGGCCATTCACTATCTTTTCATAGGTGAACGACGTTGCCTACAAACTCGACATTCCTCAATCCTGGAATATCTATAATGTTTTCCATGTTTCGCACTTCAAACCGTTTCATGACCCCGATTCAATTTTTCCAAATTGCCTCGGACATACACCCTGCTGTTAGTTCAGGGTTCCGAAGTGGAAGAAATTCTCAAATCTCGCCAGCTACAACTGGGACATTCCCTGACTACTCATCATCTGGTGCGCTGGAAGAGTTATGTCGCGGAGGACGATTCTTGGTTTGACAAACGCGATATCCACGCTACGGAATTGTTGCGTAAGTTCCGGCAGAGTGCGGACACTCAGCCTAACCGGGGGGGGGCAAACGCAACACGCGTACAAGGGAGTCAAATCGCAGCGTGGCAACCGTCACAATTATCTTGGGGACTTGATGAAGAAACGCAGCGGCGCCAATGGAAAATCACAACATAGCGGCTACGCAGCCAATGGATCGCAATGTGGTTGGTGCGCTGTCAGAGAATCGCAACGTCACGGCTGTGCTAACAAAGAATTGCAACGGTGACAATAAAAATTTCAACAACGAAGTCGTGAACCGCAATGTTGGGGAAGTCAAATTTTTGATATCGCCGCAGTATCGCAATCAGCGAAGTATTGAACACTGAATTACTCTCGTACGCTGCGACACAAGGAGGGTTACAATGACAAAACCCACAACCCTACCCCTTAAAGACGCCATCAACTCGCGCGACAACCCTAGTGGAAGCAGCCTCGAGAGCATTACGCTCAACACAAACAACTTACCCGCCCTCGTTGAGTTACCTGAACTCTCCATCACTACCGCCTTCATGGCATTGTCATCTTCTCCACAACCGAAGAGAAGGAGATTAGTCCAGATTTGACATGAGGATAGGCTATTGGTTACAGCTAAAGCCATTGTAGAGGCAGATCGGAGGAGGTCAACGGTTGAGGAGACAGAACAGGTTGAGGTTGCTATCACTGAGGAAGGAACAGGTGAAAGCAGGGGAGGGGAGGGGTCAAAAAATTTGCAAGACCGCGAGTATAATCTAACCAAAGAGGGCGATTGCGAAGATGAAGAGGACCATGAACTCTTAGATGGCGAGGAACCAGAACGGGAACCGCACCCCACGGGAACCAGAGGAGGAACACGCCTCTGATTTGGAAGTGATGAGGATCCCGAATAAAAAGAGCACGGCAGACGAACAACTCTCGTATTTAACACAGTGCATTAGATGAACTGAAATAATAATTGCATCACATATTTTATTTAACATCCCACTTTTCATAAATCCGAGCAAAGATTTTATCCACCTCATCACTTTTTCATCCACACACAAACCGGTTTCCCTCTTGCAATCCAAACAGCCAGCCCCATCTCCAATCTGCAACATACACCCAGATGCTAACCCTTTTACATGCACACCTTCATAAATACCATCACTCCCTTTAGCGATGTCAAACGCATTACCCGCAAAAATCAAACTTTCCTCACTCTCTCCTATGGATTTCTTTCCACTCTCTCTTTCTAAATTTATTCCCAATAAGTATTTCTCCTCCCCTAAACCTTTCATTAAATATTCATCTTCTCCTTTATCCTTAAAAAACCCTTTTATTTTCACTTCTCCCCTTTCCTCGGAATCTGTTGAGGTCTCCCTTTCCGACTAGTTTTCTAATTCCAACATACCTATAAAATTATCCTCATTAATTTTATCTTTCCCGTTTTCACTTATGGATCCTAGATCTAACTTTCTCATTTCTAAGTCATCCACTCTACACTCCTTGACATCCTCAAGTGCCCCCCCTCTCTTTACTTCCCTTATACCTCCAAAAGCACACTGTTACCTTCGTGGAATTTCAGTTTACTTTTCTCTCTTCTCCATTCTACCGATTTGAAGAAGCTCCAAGATTTGTTCATCCTCTTTCTCCTCTTCCCCTTCTTCCTCCTCATTCACACTCCAACTTCTAAGTTCTTCCAAACGAGGACACTCCTCCATATGGTGACCTAGTTCTCTACAAAAGAAGCAAACCCCTTTTTCCAAAGCTCCCCTTTCTTTTCTTTTCCCTCTCTTTCCACCAAAGTTCCGATAAGGTTTACCTTTGTCTTTCTTCCTCTCATCACGCTTCTGCTCGTCACTGCCGTTCCTCTCATCACGCTTCCGCCAATCACCACCTGCTGTAAATGCAGTCACCCTCTCACTTCCCCTACGAAGCTCCTAGGTGCTTTCCCTCACAAGTATTATCCCCATGGTGATGCTCCAAGTCCACGAGGAGCCATCCATTCCCTGCATACAGTAAATGATGTTTTCGTACGCATCTGGGAGTTTCATGATTAGTGTATTAATCTTTCTCTCCTCAGATTATACATATCCCGCACTAGCAAGCTCAACATATAACGCAGCAATATCATTGCAAAACTCTATCATGCTACCGCCTTTATAAACATAGGCCTCTATTTCTTGTTTTAGTAACTGCTGCCTCAGTATAGTCTCACACTTATAAATCTGAATTAGTGTTTCCCAGATTGCCGAAGACTTGGTTAGACTTAAAAGAGTGATAGCAATGGGCTTAGACACATATCTAAGTATGAGATGTTTTGCTATAGTGTTTTTATATTCCCAATTTTTTTTGTCATTTTCTTCAGTTTTTTGTTCAGTTATAACACCCACAAGTGGAACCATAGCCGAGAGCTTATCTCCCCTCACCATCGGTGTTCCTTTTCCCTTCTCCCCTTTTTCCCCTTCCACGGCAAGGTTTTTCCCTTCTCCTTCTGTTGCATCTGAACTCCGGTTGATATTCTGGGCAGCCTCAGGTGATTCTCGATAGTAAGCTCCTCAAAAGTCAGGTGGCGGACATCTCACTTGTCTCGAAACAATTCCCCATAAGTGCTTCTCGAAAAGCAACCCCTCCATCGTAAACTCCCAATAAGTGAAGTCTGTTCCATCGAATATAGGCACCCTAGATGGTGGGCCCATAACCTAAAATTCTATGGGCTCCATTGCCACACACAATTCGCAGATCAAAAGAAGCTAATCTAGATAGTGCTGACTCCAACTTGATATAAACCGAAATGATTGACCCCTTGACAATTGAACCCCATTACAACTTCACCCTTGTGAAATAAGACTTTCTGTGTGCTCGGTTCCACCACAGAATGCAAAGTTAGAATATGAGATTTGGACACATTCACTCACTTTGACTTTCCCTTAGAAATGCAGGCACCAACGGAAGCAAAGAGTCTGGCCGACTACACTCTTGTGTAGCTTGGTCTCTGTTGAGTCCGCAGCAAAAAGAATCACTGAAAATGGTCAACTGAATTGATAGTTATGGCTGGCCAAAGTTTGCCATTTATACAAGGTGCTCTCTGGGAGAGGCAGCTACCTACCAGAAAAATTTAAGTACTAAACTCTTCTCTAAACCCTCTAGTTTTGAGGTACGGACCAATCAAATTACTGTATAGTAAATTAAGGTACAAGTGTCGGTGTACCTTTTCTACGGCAATCGTACGACATGGCTAAAAACTTAACACATGTCCTATCCGAATTCGTTCTTATAATCCCCAGAATTTCTGCTTCCAAATCTTATCCCTCCACGTGGCGCCAGGTCATGCCACGTCAAAAAAACGGTACCGTACAGAAAGTACAGGTGCCGGAGTACTTTCTGTACGGACATTGTACGATGATGTTATAATGTGACATTTATCACATCCGAATTTGTTATGTTCCTTTCCGAAGATTCCGCAACTTGTACAATGTCGCCACGTGTCATTCAGAGTGGTGACGTCCGCAAAAGCCAAAAAACCTGGTCCGCGATCTCGGCATTTATCGCGGCCGTCTGATTTAAACTGGCATTCAATTTTAGCCATCGAAAATTGGTGCGCGGTATTTGTTTCAATAGCGAAACAAATGCGCGGTATCCGTTCCGTCCCCGTACCGTACTCCGTACTAAATTAAACTGTATCTATGTACTTAGTATCTATTTCCCGTTAAACGAATTAATCTACGTGTAACTATTTATATATTTATCGAACTCTATATATCTAACACTAGTTGTAGACATAACGGTTAAAGTTAACGACTACATTGACTTGATGGACGGCAGGTACCAGGATCAATTCCTAGATCCGTCAAGTACCTTTTGGTAAATCAACCTAATCCACCCGAATCAACCTTATCCACCCCCTGTCTTCTAAAGAGAGTTTAGGTAGCCATGGCTCTAGCTCCCTTTCCAGCCTTTAGTGACTACAACAAGTGTGGGGGCTTGGTGAGGGGAATTTAGAGATAGACTGCCTCGGCTTCTTTCTGTATTTCTATTTAGACCTAGAAAATACTTAAAAAAGGACCATCAATTTCTGCAGACTATGTTCTGGAACTCATCGGGTAACTTCATCAGTAGACAGTTAACCTTTTCTTTTTCACTAAAATCTTTTCCAGCATTCTCTAGCTCCATGAAAAGTGTAGCAAGCTCATTGCAATAATCTAACACCTTCCCCCCTTTGTATAAATACTCCTTAACTTTCTGATAAGCCAACTGTTGTTGCTGAATCGTACCACTTCGGTACATCTCTATGAGAGCCATCCAAAGATTGGATGCCCTTTCTACCTACAAATGAGGACATGCAAAACCTTCAGTAAGATGGCGGAGGATGAAGTGTTTTGCCGCCATATTGTTGAAGTCCCAGGTATCAGTATCATTCTCCTCATTCCTCGGAATAGGTGACATGTATGTCGAACTAGTTGTTATTGGTGTGGTCGTCTCCTTCTCCTTTCCTTTGTCCACCACCTCTACTTCCTTTGTCACCTCCGTTGAAGATGGATCTGCATCTCTAGTGAATCTAACTACTGTAAACCTTGGAGGTATCCCAAGACTGGATGGACGCCTCATCCGTCCACTCACTATTCCCCAAAACCGTTTCTCACATAGAGCTCCTGTCATCATACTTTCCCAGTATATGAAGCCATCTCCATTTTATATGGGCACCCTAGATAGTGGGCCCATAACCTGCAACTTTGAGACCTCCATAGGACCTCAGAGTAGGTAGCTCACACGAAGCCTCTAGGATAACCCTGACCCCTTTGTCTTTCAGCACGAATAACTGCCACCCTGGCAAACAAAAGCAATGACGACCTTTACCCTTGTGAAGGTAAGACTTCTCTGAGTCGATAGCAAAAAGAATCTTTTAATTTGCTCCCCTGAACAGTAAGTTATGAAGGGTCAAAGTTGACCTTTTGTACAAAAGCTCTCTAGGAGAGAGGGTCCTACCTATGAAATATTTCTAATTCCTATCTCTCTCTAAAACTCTATCTACTAAAGTACGACACCAATTATAATATTGTATCGTACAGAAAGGTACAGGTGCCGGTGTACTTTCTGTACGGCCATTGTACGACATGGCCAATATGTCGACACATGTCATTTTTGGATTCGATCCTGAAATCCCTGGAGATGCTGTATTCCAATATGCTTGTGCCACTTGTCATTCGATGTATCATTGACCACAAACCGCTGAAAAACTAATCCACGATCTCGGCTTGCTTCGCTGCCCTCCGATTAAATCAAATTTCAATCTTAGCCGTCATAAATACTTGCGCGATATTTCTTTCGCCTTCGAAACAAATTGTGTGATATCCGTTGCGGATATTTCGTACGCCGTACTTTACAAACTGTTTCTATGTCCAAATATCCCGTTAAATGAAATAGCCTAGGTGTACCGATTTACCTATATATCAAACCCTATATCGTCTAACCTTGATTCTAGTTTAAATGGCTAAGGCTACTGGCTACTGACAGATTTGACGGACTGTAGGTATCAGGTTCAAATCATGGGTCCGTCAAGTTCTATCATGGTAAATCTACCAATCTAAAGTCTGTCCCCGTCTAGACAGCATAGGCGGCCATGGCTCTATCTCCCTCTCTAACTTTCAGTGACTGCGACAAGTGTGGGAGCTGGAGAGAGGAGTTAGAGGCAGACTGCCTGTGCTTTTTTTCTGCATTTTACACAACCTAGAAAATACTAAAATAGCCTTTAATTTCTAGAAGTTGTTTAGGACTTAGAAGATTGAGGAGGAAGCCGCCTCTCATCATCAAGCTTGTATATATATTGGCATCTTTGCCACTTTATAATTTATTGCCTGGTTGGGCATTTTCAGTGATTATATTTACTGCGGACTCAAGGGAGTCTAGAATTCACAGGGGTGTAGTCAAGTTGTCTATTTGTCTCCTTGGGTAGCTGTGGTACTAGTTGAAAGAGGGTTAGCCAAAAACTATTTAGAGGCTTTCTGAATTCTGTAGCCCAAATAGAGGACACACAATTTCAATTTACACTCCTTACATTTTAAAAACAGGTAAGACAAGACAAAGGCATTAAAAACTACAAAACTACGTCACTCCTACACTCAACAAAAACTGCAAAACTACCTCACTCCTACACTGCTATTGCATATTCTTATTGGGCAAATCGTTCTTCCAATCGTCCAAACTAAACTATCCGAGTGTATGGAAACACCGAAACTAGAAAAAGACAAAACGGAACTGGAAGATCTTGCACAGAATCAAACAAACCAAAAATGAAAATCACTTACAAGAGAAACCAACAAAAAAAAAACAAAAAAAAAATAAAAAAAAATAGACAAAACTTAAAAAAAACAAAACTCAATGGAAAAAGAACACGTCAAGTTGTATGTCCCCATGTACTTGCAACTTAGTGAACTTACTTTGTATTTTAGTGCGGATCCGCCGAACGCGGTTTTCAAGCGACTCTATGTGTAAAAACGTAATCATAACTTACGTTTGTGACGATTGTATAAGTCGACAATACCTGTGACAATTGTCAATATCTACAATCTGTGTTGTCGCGCGTTACTTTTTGGAACTTCTTCTGATGTCGCATGTTTTACCGTGACATTGTAGACGTATCGCCTTTGCGTCGTCTGTCCGCTCGAAGTGAAATGGCATCGGAATTGAGAGATCCCTGCAAAAAAAAATCCGCGCTGGACGAAAACAGACAAAATTAAACAAAATTGTGTAATTTTTTCCGTCGTATTGAACACAAACGGACAAAACATCGCGAATTTTCTACTTTTTTTTTCCTTGGAAATCGTATGAAAATTTTCGAAAATTACGGCACGTGCGAATATATGTTCCTATTTGTTTATTGAAAATACCTAATTTTAAAACACATCGTGCATGTGTTTTAAACATAAGTTTGAAGATGACGTTTTTTGTCGTCGAAGTGGCTCGAAAAATACAAGACGACAAATTTTCGTACATCTTAAGTTCGAGGATGACGCAAACTGTACTCTATAAATTTGCGATACCTTCGTACAGTTGCACCTTAGGCAGTACGGCGCTAAGTTCTACAGGAAAAAGACAGAAAAAAAACCCTTAGTTATGCACATGGGGACATACCATTAGTCGCAAAATTGAAATTTAATCGTGTAAGCGTTTTATTGAACTTAGACGCAAATTGAAACGAAACCCTCTTAAAACTGAAGTACACCGCGAATCGTAATTAGGGTTATGTACGTTGATTTCGTCGCCACAAATTTTGACTCTATCACCCTATAAATAGTACATAATTCTAAATTATTCTTTACATTATATAAGGTACTTTTGGAATAAGCGTTAACGACTCTAATATAGTGTCGTTTTCCGCATTGTGGCGTATGGTCGTTGTCCGACCGTGCAAAATTGAGCTTTATTAGCTAAAAAGGTACAAAAAATGATTTAATACAGGCTGTTATCATGTAACTGCGTTTTCACAAACCGTGTAATGCAAACGTCATAATGACGTGAAACTTTACGTTTTTCCAGATTCTGTAAGTGTACCTAATTTACGATAAAGATATCAGCGCGGGTAATTAGTACCGACAGAAACCCAAATTAGAGTTATTGATAAATTAGAGTAAAATTTGTTTTTGAAAAAAAATTGATTACACAATTTAGAGTTAATAACTTTAATTATTTTTTTCCATTTTTTTACTCTAATTATTTCTTTACTCTAACCACGATTCACGGTGTACTTCAGTTTTGAGAGGTCTCATTTCAATTTGCGTCTTAGTTCAATGTAATGTTTACACGATTAAATTTCAATTTTGTGGCCAAGTTAAAATCCAACGTGCTCTCACCGTGGAGCTCACGCAAAGACAAAAAGTGACTGTGCGCAACACTTTTATTTACATGTGGTTGCCGCAGTTTTGTTACCGTAAACCTTCGCCACCCGTGTGAATTGATGATTTTATTATGACCATCGCCGTTCGCAAGCGCGACAAAATTTTAAGCAGTTTCAACAATAATTTGAAAGTCAAAGTTGTCGAACCGATTGACCGTCAAATTTTTACTCAACGGTACTTTAATGTTACCATTGTGTACTTCAAACGTACAATCTTTCACAAACTGACGTAAGTGTCTGTGCGCAACCAAAATAGTAAGTGACTGTGCACAACCAAAATAGTCACTGCCATGATCAATTCCCGAAGAAGGTTGACATAAGACTTCAAATTGTAACATAAATCGTAGGACTAAAAGACAAAAATGTCAGACTAATAGGAAATCCACATGTTTCATATCCACTACTCATGGCAAATGTTAAAAAGACAGGGTCACTATGTAAAATGTAAAACTAAAAATTAAAAATATGAGTAAATTTTATCAACAAATCTCTCATTGGAGTTTGTAGGATGATAAATTAGTTTTTTCTCGTAACATTAAAATCCATTTTCAAAGACCACAAAGTGAAAATAAGTAAAAAATCTTCGGAGATCCCAAAACAGAATAGACAAAGTTGACCCTTTCTTCATTTTTCCACAGTTGAACTAAGGAGATAATAAAACCTTGATTCCCAAATCTATTTTTTCCTGCATTTGAAACAGTGAAATCAAAGAACATTTCCCAATCTCTTTTTTTTTTCTGCTTTTGTAATAGTGAGACGAAACAACATTTTCCAAGTTTCTTTTTTCCTCCACTTGCAGTAGTCAAGATAAAACAAAAAATTCCCGGTTTTTTTTCGTGCACTCGAAATTGTACAAAAAAAAGACAGTATTTCTCACGTTTTTCCCTCCCATTCCTATGTACAGAAACCTATGTTGACATGTATACAAAAAAACCACCTCATATTCTCAATGAAAACATTACAAAGAAACAACTAACTCATCCTACAAAAATCACTTTTATACTATTGTACGAAATACATTTCCATACAACCCTAACTTTTATGAGTAAAACACCTTTTCCTGATTTTAAAATCTAGGATTCACTTTGTGATGAGTAAAATCCACTTCATAAAATTCACGAAGTAAAATGTAAAAATGAATTTATAATTCGTAAAATTACTTTGTTCTTCTCCTCGGTTGGGCATTTGCTCGGCAATCGGGACAATACCATTTTCCTTTTGGACGCTCATCGATTCCCACACACTCGTAATGGTACCACTCGATTTTACACTGCAAAATAAATAAAAACACATTAAGGACAAATTGCAAAACAAATTTCAAAAAAAATTGAAAACAAATGGTCACGGTAAAAACCTGCAAAGCCAAAAATTAACTCCATTCCTCTAAAGGAATAATGTTATTTACTAAGTCGGAAACATATTTGATCGAGAACAGGTAACCGACAGTAAAAGAGTGTCACGCCAAAGTGGGAATGATTAACGTTAACTCGATAGACATCTCCGGTTCTCTCAGGTAACCAAGTGTTAAGTCAAAAAGTACATTCTAATACTCTTTCTAATAATAAAAGATACTCGTTCTCTTCTGTAGTGAAAATTCAACAGGTTTGTCATGATGCATTATCTTTTTTGCCGTGACACTGAAAAGTCATAAGCAACAACCAACTAAACTGCTCTCCGCAAAAAAAAAAAACAAGCATAAATGCAAAATTAGCATCAATAATATCAATCTCAGGTACAATGACATGGTGGATTATAGTCCACTCCCTTAATCAGTGTTGTTAACACAAATTTATGATTTTGGGTCAAAAAAGCGCACAATCAAAATAGTGCAATAACACTATCAGGACTCACTGAGCCTTTTTCGTTACCTCGGTTTCCAAACCTTACAAGAACCAAATGGACATTTTCGTAAAATTTCTAAAGACAAAATCTGATGTCACATGTAGACATAGACAACAAATGACTTTTTTAACGGCCTGTGACTTGAAGCTCGGCAGACGAGAATGCAAAATTTCAGTACTTCTGTACACGTTTTTTGAGGAAACCGTGAAGAGGAAACTATACAGAAACAGTACAAAAAAGCAGTGCTGTTTTCATAGAATACATATCCCAAAATCAGTATATTGTGACATCGTGACCTTGAATTTTCAATATTTATTGACTTTGCGGATAACTATGATATCACAATAACTGGTGATAATCAACCAATAAACCTATGAACGTAGTTCGTAAAACTTTACCAAACAGAAATTTTATCCCGCCAAATAACCACCGAATACTTGACTAATGCTGCATAAAAATGCAACTCTAAAAAATAGAAATCAGCGTACAATCGACATATTGCGAGAATCGACGGTATTAGATACCAGTCAATCTATCAATTGTGGAGACCTTTCAAAAAAGTACATATCGATTTTCTGGAAATCGTGCTCAATATACAGCACCGAGAAAGCTACATTTTGGTAAAACTAGGCGACAGGTTATGAGAGCTGCTTATGTAACCTTCAAAAACTTTTATGAAACTTTTGTGAAGCTTTTTGCTAACTTGGCGTGAGGGTGTAATAAATGCAATGCTGGAGATCAAATCTCGATAACTGTCGTCCTAGCTGTCACTTTTAGTATGGCCGTCACACGTAGTTAAGCAAGAACAGAGGAAAAACAACAGAGGAAATAGTTTAAAGTTCAACAACAATTGGACGTGTGAATACCGCTAAACAATGATACTGCCATAACATTCACCCCAATGAACTGAAAAAAAATTGTATCAAGTTGAACCATTTTAATACCGTAAGAGTATAGACTGAAATCTCAAAAAAGTGTGAGGGCAAAAAGCTCAAATGGTGAAATATTACCCATCGTGGCCATGTGACCTTAAATGTTCAGGTATGTTGGTACATTTCGTAGTTCATTTCGTAGGATAACATATTGACGCTAGTTCAATTTCGTAGATGTCGGCGAGAAAAGTACAATGTTCATATATTATCAACTTCATAAGGTTAGATGTTATGGTAATAGTGACAGACAATGTAAATAAAACGGGAGTCTTCAGCCAATCCATTGGCAAAAAAATCCCGCTTGGTTAAAATTGCTGTTAAACTACACTCGTCTCTTTTGACTTTCGAAGTCCCACACAAACCAAGTATTGAACTCCGAGATTGCGGTACAAAATTGTTTTCAATTGCCGAGTGGTTTGTAAGATGGGGATTTAAGAGAAAAAAAGATAACTGTTGATAACCTGATAAGTTTGGTCAGTAAGTTAACCCACCTCACTGTTGTCACAAGCAATCATCTCTCCAAAGGAAACTTGATTACAATAGCAATAGGTCGGTTCATTTGGGTCTACTGGGAGATCTATCTCCACATTAACGCCACGAATTCCTGTCACTCCACTTTGAGCAGCTCCACTCCTGCAACCACCAAACGTAATCGATAGCTTGTACACCAACATTACGAAGGACACCTTTTACACCAGAATTTGCGTTGATCAACGGCTGTTTTCGAATATACGTTGAAAAGCAGAGCTGGTACTAGTTTTTACACAGGCTCCCTGCCCTCCCTGCCCTCCCTGCCCTCCCTGCCCTCCCTGCCCTCCCCGCCCTCCCACCCTCCCTGCCCTCCATGTTTTCTCACTCCAATAAACCAATAACCTCACTTTTCTTTGCACATAGAACAACCTTTCAGATCCATACGTCCAAAAGCCCTTCCAATAACTAAATGCCTCTTTGTACTAAAAGTAGTGGTAAAACTTTGCTGATAACTGCTATGACCTAATGATCATGCCAATAACCAAAGGCCTCTTTGTACTACGAGAAGTGAAAGACATCGATAACACTTTGCCGTTAACTGATATGTCGCAACAGGTAAGTGTGCAATAATCGTTTTACTGGTTATACAGACCAACCAGTGTCTTTGCGGTAGTCTTTAGTGTACAGTTCACTGATTAACATCTCTTTTTCCTCAACATTCCTTCCTGCTCATTTTCCAGCGAAGACCCTCCTCTATACTTAAAACTCTTAAAATGTCCTCCCTTTTAACTTGTAACGATCATACTTGACATCATTCCAACACAAAAAACAATTTACTTTTTCAGTTCCGGTGGACTTCTAGAGTTGAATCATCCTTGAAAAAAACACTAAATTTAGTATTGTAGTGTAATGCAGAAATATCATGTTAATAAACTTGTCTGAATATTGAAACATAAGAAATGCAAAATGCACTGGTTAACAGACAAGACCGTGAAGAAATTACCAGAAAAAGAAATTTTGAGGGTTGTAAAATCGGAATCATGGCTTTGTCAATTAACAAAGGGTTGGTATTAAAAAGAATTTGGGCATTGCCGAAAAAACCGCGAAAAAGAGTTAAGCTTACCTCTTTCTTCCTGACTTCATGGTCTCTTCTCTCAAGATTCTTCCGGAACCAGGCTCCCCCTTTTGATCGAGTACCACACCTCCCAAAAGGTCTCTTTCTGTCACATACCCACAAAATCTCCTCAACTTTCTAATTAGCACTATCTTTTAGTTTTTTTTTTTTTTTTGTGCCTTACCTTTTAGTTTTCAAGTGCAACCGGATAAGAAATAGATAACGACAGAAATAAGTTTCTGGAGTTTATAACTATCCAGGTTATTAGCCAGGACTTTTCCTTTCAAAAATTTAGAGTTTTCGTTATTTGTCGCTACCTTGCACGAATTAAGGTTTAAGGTTCACAGTCCAAAATGTCTATTCTATTATTACGAGATTTTCATATGACAAGGATAACCAGAAAGGAATAATAATGTGATTTAATGAAAACGACATAGCTACATATTTAAACCCTTCCTTTCCTTTTTCAATATACAACAGGAAAAAAGGAAAACAAGAGAAACCCCCATTCTTCAACAGAAAAAAAACTGCCTCCTCAACTCCTGTTTAGAAAAAGAAGACACATATGAGAGGCCCTAAACTAAGGGGAAAGCAAAAAGTTATTTATCAATTGTTCTTTAAAATTGTAAATGTCATTTTATATTTGCTGTTCTACTGTTTTTTCTTATGTTTACCTTGCTTTAACTCCTCTTCAAATTTACGAAGATCCTTATCGAGACGACAAATGTGGTTGTCTACCTGCAGGAACTCCCAACTATGTCATAAATGACTCAAAAAGGATATTAAACATAATTTCTGTTTCAAAGTTGTAATTTGCAGCAAAAATAGTTAGGCCAAACCGAAATTGGTACATAATTGGATTTTTATACTACAAACGCAGCACAGCTTCACAGGGCCGTTTTTTTGGTTCAATCGAGTTTTTTGAATCGACTTTCAAGCAGATTATCTTTGAGTGAAGAAAGTGAGCTTTCATTTTTTCAAATCTGGTGGTACATCGAGCTTTAGCAGATACATAAAATTCAAAATCTTTGCTTCATGGAATACACCGCAAACATAAATCCCTGGTTACTTAAAAAAAACCATCAAATGCTCTGACATATATTCAATCTTAATAAACTTTCAGACAGTTTTTCGTTGATTAACACTCACCAGGTCATACGTTTGTACCGCCAATGATACTTTTTCGTCCGCTAATTCCACCCTTTTTTTTTCATCTGCTTCTATTTGTTCCGCCTGTTCTAAGGAAACTCTGGCCTCCCCTTCTTCTTTTTTTGATGCTAAAAGAATTTCCAAACGTTCGGAAACTTCTGCGTCAATACGCCTTTGGAGCTCTGAAAAAGAATCCACAGTAATGGCCAAAAATGGGAATACAAAGCAATAGGTGCCTTATTAGATTCTTAGTTATGATTGAGTGACTTATTATCGGTATTGTCGTTAGTGTTATAACAAAGCGCCTCACTGTTGTCAGTAATATTTTGGGTTTTTGAGGTGCTTTTTCCAGACATAGAAGATGACTGCAGCGTCTCCTCAGCTATCTCTTGCTCTCCCGCCAAGGAGAAACTCCTACTTTTATTTTTCTGCTTTCACCTATCCAAAAAAAGAATATAGACCGAGAACCTGAAAAAGTTATAATCAGGCTATTTGTAGGAAGATGATGCAATCTTGAGAGGCTTTTCTGCCCCTCATCCTTTCTATAAGTAACAGTTGTTAACCAAAAAAAAGGGAAGAAGAAGGGCTTCTCACAATATCTTTCACAAAACAGAACAAGAAAGCTCGCCCATTTCCAAAAAGTTTATTACTAAGCGAAAAATAGGACTGCGGTTGCCTTTTGTTGCCTTTCAACAGATAGGAGTTAAACGAAATAGCCTACATATATTAAAAGGGCGATGTTGTAGATGAGAATACAAACTGCAAAAACGTTCACCGTTCATAACTTGTTTAGTCGAAAAAAATGAGCTTTCTAGAGTTTTTTTTGTTTCATTGATCTCCTCAAATTCATTTTTTTAAGAAAAATAAATAAAGCCTCACAGTACATTTCTAGTTTTCCGCCCTGCAATTTAATGTAATAAAATATAGTATAATATAATAAAATATAATATAAGAGCCATACCAGTTCCTTATTGTAGCCTTTCTCTTCCATTTCACGTCGTCCTCTTTAGCCAAAACCTTAAATGATACTCATATCTCCTGACTCGATCCCCAAAGTCCCATCTTACCCAAGTCATGAAACTTTTCCAATATAATAGACCAAATTTTGAATTTTTCACTGTAGCCCCCCCATCCTATTCTCATGCGATGGACCAAATTTGTAAGTTTTCAACTATAACCCGATTATCTTCTTCAAAAACCTATGTAAAGTAGCCCTAAAAATTAATGATACGGCTATTTCCTACGTGAATAAATAAAAGGCCCAGGATGTTGCATGCTCTACAGATAGAAAATGACAAAAAAACCAATGGTAACGATATAGCATTAAGAATGTTTTCTCTGCTATATCGGCGATTAAACCAAGACAAATTGTTTGTTTTTTCTCCACGTTTCATGCTTGCATTGTGCACATTTGTTGAATGTTTCATCACTATATCATGAACAAAGGATAAGTCATACCTTTCGGTTGCCTCTAATCAAAAATCAAAATGCCCAGGGAGAAAAACGAGTTTGAGAGACGAAAAAACATTAACTCTAATAGCGATAATTGAACATATGACATATTCAGAAAAGTCACGATGTACTCTGTATAAGGATAGAAAACACCGATTCCTCGTAAATACCCGTTTGAAAATCACTTAGGCTCATTACTCCACACGTGACCCTAAAACACTTTAACATCTAGCTAAGATGTGAGAAGCAACCACCAAAATTGGGTTCAACAATTTCAACTCCAAAAAGCGAGCTCTCTAAGTATTGAACCGTCTCCTTCTTATCGTACGAATGAAGTATTAGGTCACACAACTACTGAGTCAGTTTTCTACATCAACACTTGAGTGTACGGCAAGAATGGAACATTCGAAATATACCACGACAAACTTGGGTGAATGAAGACGACCGTTAATGGAATGAAAAAACCTCAGATTTGCACAATTCACCTATATTTTCTACTAGAGAAAAAAAAGAAAACTGGAAAAAGAGTTTACATCCCCAACGCATAACCCTTCAAATTGATTCCAAATCAGCAGTGGTGTGTGAACGACAACAAAGCAAAAAAGGTTATTGAGTGTAAAATTATGGAGTGTAATAGACGCAATGATAGGTAAGAGTGGATATCATATTTGGCTAACTCAGCCGCTGGTTTGTATAATAACCCTCAATCTATCAATCATACTACGACACCAGGAACAAAATTGTAAGGAAATACAAGGATCAATTACACATGCCTTCACCATTATTGTGGAAAGAACAGAACCATTTTTAACTAAGTACACAGAATGGATGAATTTGTTTGGCAACAACATGAGCCGGTGTTCAAACACCTACACTGGGAAAATGTCCAAGAAATAGAGAAGATTGGCAATGACAACATAACAAAAACCTTCCTAACATAGCTAACATTAATAATGGCCAAAGGTTTCCTTCTATAGGCGATTGCCCTACATGTCCTTGCAAAAAAAAAAAAAAAAATTGTTACCACACAAAAAAAAAAAAAAAAGCATCGTTACCAAACAAAAAAAAAAAAAAAAACATCGGTACCACACAAAAAAAAAAAAAACATCAGGACCACACACAAAAAAAAAAAACATCTGTTTTCTCACCGTGGGACTGCCCATCCAAATCATTCTGGACGTCGCGAGCAAAGTAACCTACGCTCTAAACCTACCCGTCAGGGTGCCACTCTTTTGTCTACAAAAAAAAAAAACACACACCTGGACTACAAAAAAAAAAAAAAAAAA
>JBBHKE010000814.1:0-10563 GCA_037447655.1 Zygnema cylindricum | reverse complement strand
ATCATTTATATAGGTATTAATATTTATTTGATTGTAAATATAGAGCATTTGGAGACCTATCGGATTCATCGGTACCGAGATCGAAGGAGAGGTTAAAGAGTCACTGACGCTGTTCAAACTCTCAACCTCTCTCTTCAATCTCCATCTGACGGAGCCGAAGAAAGATATAAAGATAAGTCTGGATCTTTTCTTTGTTAGAGAGAAAGTAGAAAACAAATTAATCAGTTTAGAGTACCGACCAGATAGTGAGTTGGTAGCAGATATGATGACCAAACCTGTGCCTTCCCCTAAGCTGATTTTCTGCAGGGAGAAGTGTGGTGTGAAATTAAAGATTAACTAGAAAATAAGGGGAGTGTAGAAATTAATGGTTTTTTTTTAAGTATTTTCTAGGTCTGAATAGAAATATAGAAAGAAGCCGAGGCAGTCTACCTCTAACTTCTCTCTCCAACTCTCAAACTTGTCGCAGTCACTGAGAAATTGGAGAGGAAGCTAGAGCCATGGCTACTTAGGCTATCCAGAGGTTTACGAGATATAAATGTTAGTTTATTTATAATTATGGATATATTTACTACAATATATGTGCCACCTCCACGATTTGATCCTGGAACCTGCCGGCCGGTAAACAGCCGGTAGACGGTAGCTTTAACCGTTAAGTCTAGAGATAGTGTTACGTATTGTAGGGTTTCATCATTAACCAAACATTAATGCGTAGGATAGTTCATTTAACTTAAACAGTTTACGGGAGACATAGATCCAGTAATGTAAAAGTGCGGATTATGGTACGGATAAGAAACCAATACTGCGCATTTATTTATTTAGTAAAACGAATACCGCGCATGTATTTATTACGGCTACGATTAAAAGTGAATTTAATCGGACTGCCGGAATTAACGTCGAGATCGCGGAAGAGGATTTCGGCGGTTTGTGGTCATCGCCACATCGAATGACACGTGTCGAAATGACATTCTATCGCGGCATCTCCGAGGATTAAGGGAGCGAATCCGGACATACCACGTGTCGATATTTAGGCCATGTCGTACAGTGTCCGTAAGGAAAGTACACCAACAGCTGTACTTTTGTGTACGGAACTGTAATCTGATTGGCTCCATACATCACTAGATAGAGTCGGTGAGAGAGATAGGACTTAGAAAAAATTAGAAGATAGAACCCTCTCTCCTAGAGAGCTTCTGCACAAAAGGTCAACTTTGACCCTAAATAACTTACTGCTCAGGGGAGCAAATTCAGAGATTCTTTTTGCTATCCACTCAGGGGAGTCTTGCTTTTACAGAGGTGAAGGTGGTCAGAGTTATTGTCTGCCAGGGTGGCAGTTGTTTTTGCTGAAACACAAAGGGGTTAGGGTTATCCTAGAGGCTTCTTGGAAGCTGTCCACTCCGAGGACTTATGGAGGTCTCAAAGTTTCAGTAATGGTGTTGCCGAGAGGAAAAACCGTACTCTTCAAGAAATGGTACGATCCATGGTACACGGATCCGGGAGGAGTATTCATTTATAGGGCGATGCAATTTTAACGACGAATTTTATTTGCAATCGGCGAATTATATCGATTTCGGGTGATATAACTTCGTATGAGTTGTGGTATGGGCGAAAGTCTACTCTACACCACATTCGAATTTGGGGATGCCGTGCGTCGGTTTGTATTCAAGCACAAAAGAGGAAGGGTAAGTTTGCATCGAGAAGTTGGAGTGGTTATTTCGTCGGATATCGTGAGAATGGGAGTCTTTATCGCGTTTATAATCCGATTCAAAATATCATTGAGGAATCGAGGAATGTGGATTTTCACGAGGACTTATTATCCATAATCTCTCGATCGGCTAATCGAAATTCTAATCTTCACTTTCATGAAGAATTTGAAATTGGTGATCTTAATGACATTGAGGGTTCGGATTCGGAAATTGATCCGGAATCCACCTCCAACGTTAAGAGGGGGAATGGTAAAATTGTGGAGAATGTTAATTTTGGTAACATTGGTGGTGGAGATTCACGGAGTGAAAATTCCCGATGGTCTTCGGACACGAAGAAATCTTCGTCTTCTAAATCGAGTGGTCCGAATATCATTGAGGAGGAATCGGCAAAGGAGGAAAAAAAATTTGAGCCGAGGAGGGGTATGCGAGAAAATAGGGGAAAGAAACCGGGTCGTCATTCTTTTGATGGTAAGGGGAATGTGGAAAATTCATATTATTTTATTTCGGCGGAGAAGGAGGATGATTTTCTTTTAAAGCAATCATTATGTGAATATAAGCCGGGCGATCCGCAATCGTATGTGGAAGCACGAAAATCATGCGATTGGGAGAAGCATTGGAAACCGACATGGGAACGAGAACTTCAATGTATTATTGACAACCGTACGTTTGAGGAGGTAAGCCTACCGGAGGGTAAAAAGGCTATTGATGCGAAGTGGATTATTAAAACCAAAACTGGTGCATCGGGAGAAGTAGTAAAACATAAGGCTCGGCTAATTAGCAAGGGCTTTCAACAAAGGGAGGGGATAGATTATACACATACATATGCACCGGTTGTTAAGTTCGATTCTTTGAGGATGATTATTGCTATTGCCGCTACCGGCAAAAAGCACATTCACCAAATGGACGTAGAGACAGCGTTTTGAATGGTGACTTAGAGGAGGAGGTTTATATGAAAGTTCCGGAGGGAGTAGTGTCGAAAGAGGGGAAGGTATGGCGGCTGTGAAAGTCCTTGTACAGACTAAAACAGGCACCGCGGACTTGGTATTTACGATTACACAAGGTCCGTACCGAATTTGGATTCGTCCGAAGAATTTCAGACTCTGGAGTTTACGTAAAAGGTGAGGGGGAAGATCAAATTATACTTTCTGTCTATGTGGATGATATCTTGATGATATGTGACAAGTTGACGCGAATCGCGGAATTGAAGGAGCACCTACGTCTACATTTTAAAGTCACAAATTTGGGGGACGTACGATATATTCTTGGAGTGGAAGTTTTAAGGTACGATAATGGAGATATTAAACTGTTGCAAGCGCAATATTGCAAAGAAGTACTGACTAAATTTGCTATGTTGGATTCTAAGCCGGTTTTGACACCACTAGATTCCAAACTACAATATCGCAAATTTGAGGAGGAGGAAACTGTCCACGTGCCCTATCGTGAGGCCGTTGGAAGTTTAATGTATTTAAGTGTGGCTACGCGACCGGATATTTCAGCCACAGTTTCTGTCGTGAGTTGATTTTGTCAGGCTCCTAAAAAGATTCATTGGGAGGCCGTGAAAAGGATATTTCGTTACCTTGCAGGTACGGTCGAGATTGGTTTATTGTTCCGATTTGGACGGACATCTTTGGAGTGCGTGGGATATTGTGACGCAGATTGGGGTGGAGATTTTGACACAGGAAAGTCAACGTCTGGATATGCTTTTGTTTTTGGCGGCGCGGCAGTTTCTTGGAGTACGCGACTCCAACCAACTGTTGCTTTAAGTTCAACCGAAGCAGAATACATGGCGGCGTGTCACACATCTAAGGCGTCGATTTGGATCAAGGAACTACTTGGCGAATTGGGGATTTCAATAGGCTGTATGAAAATATTTTCTGACAGCATGAGTTCGATGGCATTGGTGAAGAATCTTGTCTTTCACAAAAGGACAAAACATATTAGGATTCAGTGGCACTTCGTACGCGATTTGGTCACAGCAAAAGAAGTTGAATTTTTGTATGTTTCGACGTTGGAGGAAGCCGCGGATATGTTGACGAAAGCCGCAGCTCACGATGTACTTTTGAGGGGGAGACCTAAATTAGGTTTGATGTGATGATTACAAGTTTGAGAGGGGGATTGTTAAGTCAAAGTTTGTAATCGGCCGTCGCGGTCTGTCGCGTGGCCGACTATTCTGTCTTATTCAGTCAAAGTTGTAGTCGACCGTCGATGTCTGTCGCGCGGCTGGCTAATTTGTCGTTACGTCAAGTTAGTGGTCCCGGGTGGTTTTTATTTATTCGTCTAGTGGATTGTAGTTTTTGTGGTTTCGCGGAGATTCAGTTTAACGAAGACCACGTTATGTTTCGTTTGGTGTGTACGGTATGTAGGTTCGTTTTGTCTTTAGTTAGTTTTGGTTGTACGTTTGGGTTGTACCAGCAGTTCTTCATGTTTCGCTGTTGACGCAATTTGACTTGTATGCACTTAGTGCGCACTATATGACTTGGGTTGATTTGTAGTTTGAAATAGTGACGTCACAGTAAATGTACTATATACTGCAGCTTAGAGGGAGTAGGAAGTTAATATTTTTATGGGAGATAATGTCTATGAAATATATTGGCTTTTATGGACAACTCTCTCTCGTGTGAATTATGTGAATGCTTCCGCTGTAGTCTTGCACTCTGATTTTTGTGTGAGATCCTATCAAAAACTTGTACGCGTTATGGAGCCTGCGCGTCTGTTAGTTTTTGCCTTCCTGCTAACCTTGCCCTGTTACGCGGAACACCTTATTTTAACGTTTACACGCGCCTATTATTTTGAAGACACGCGCTTCAAACAAAAAACGCGTTTTATTTGCCGTTTTTTTACGTTTCCGCGTCTAGGCTAAGAAATGCATGCACATTACGGTTTTGCAGGGTTTGTTACTTAGCGTCGACCAATGGGAAGGTCCTATGTACGACCAACGTCGAGTTTTTGGAAATACAGTACACATTAATCGTTATTAGCGTATAGAAATTATTAGTGTAAAGAAAAAATTAGCGTCATTCATTCTAATTTAGTTTTAGGAGACGTGGCAGATTATGGTCAACGTACTTAAATAGTGTAATTTATTATATTTAAGGTATCAATGTCAAAATTTTGGGGTGCCGATATAGCGTACATAAGGCTAATAACGATTCACGGTGTACAGTACACCGTGAATCGTTATTAGACTATAGAAATTATTAGTATCAATAATAAATTAGTGTCATTGACTCTAATTTGTGTATCAATACCATTACGAAGAAAATGTTTAATTGTAATTTCTATATAACGCTGATTTAGGTCTACAGAATCCGCCGTCATTACACATATGTTAAAATAGGTAGAAGTACAAAATCTGACAATCCACCACCGCTATCCTTTCATTATAATTAATCCACAATTTAATTTAAATTTTGCGGCTCACGCAAACCGACCACCGCCATCGGGGCTGATTGCGATGCAGCCCACATAGGATAACCACAATTTCGCGACATGGGTGGTCAAACGGCTACCCCATTCCTGCATTAACACCATTCAGAAAAAAGTACGGAATCTACTGACGCGACTACAAGAACCGTAATGCGCCACCGGATAAAATAGATCAAACACTTTTAAAATAAGGTAAATTTGGGTCGATATAGAGCACCAGTTTAATAACGATCACACGTACTTTCAAAATTATTATATTCCGTACTATTTCACTCCGTAATATTTCTATCCGTACATTTCTATCCCGTACTATTTCTATTCGTACTTTGGATTCTAGATATTTATATCTACCAAGAATTCACGGCGATTAGTGCTAGCATTATAATGTGTTTAATTTTACGTAACAAACGCATTGAACCTGATCAAATCGCAAAAAACCGTTAATGAATTTCCATCCGTACTATTCCGTACATAAAAAAACAAAAAGCTATTACATATAACGCAATTTGCAAGTTTTCCCGTTAAATGAGTGGTAAAACAATAAACTATTTAATATTTTATCACACTTAATGTTTGTATCGGAATTTCTTTACCAAATGGTAGTCCTGCCGTTTACCTTAGGGTTTGACTCGCACCTGCCGTAATCGGGTTCGAATGCCATGAAGACAAAATTTTATGGAATTTCGTCTCTGTTCCATGGCGTCTTCTTTCAAAAAAAAATGAAGAAGACGCCCGTACAAATTTCAAACTGAACGCGCGAAATTATTGTGATGTTCAACGTCTCTTTTCAAAAATGTCCGTACATTTTCAATTATACAACGTACAACTTCCGTGGTATTTCTGTTCAGTTCACTGAACAGAAAGTACCAATAAGTGCGACGCATATTTCCCGTTTTATTCCGTTCATATCCGTAAAAAAATGTACAGTTACAGTAATTAGTTTACAGGTTCCCGTTAAATTCCAGTTTCAGTTTACAGTACACGTTTTTTTCCGATTTTTTCAAAAGTCACGAATTATACGTTTCAATCGCAAAAAAGGAAAAAATCGCGCGATTTGAACAACTATGTTCTGTACTATTTCTATTCTGTACTATTTTGCTATTTCTCGTACTTTTTCGTACTGTAAATTCCTGGCTGTGACGCGGTGGACGTGACGTATTCCCCTGTTTGGAATCCGTTTTGGCAAGAGTCTCGAGCTTCTAAAGCGCCCTACTGCCACGTGGCAATCGACCATCCTTTTTTGACTGCCACGTGGCGCGTATCTGTTTACTGCCAACAATATCTGCCATCTCTCTTCAGAAATCTTCTACTTACCGTCTCTATACATTTCACACGTGCCATTGTCACACGTGTGGACTTTTTTTTTTTTTTTTTGTACCCCCCCCCCCCCCCCCCCGTACCCGTACTTTCCCTGTACGGTACCTGTACGGCATATGTACGGATAGTCATTTTTTGCGATATATATCGCGATAATTTATGTTGGTCTCGGTACGATATATCGAGGACTTTCCTCGATCGATATTCGATATATCGAATATCGAAATTATCGCGATATGAAACTACCCGATACCCAACACTAGTTATTAGCGTATAGAAATGATTAGTGTAAAGAAAAAATTAGCGTCATTCATTCTAGTTTAGTTATAGGAGACGTGGCAGATTATGGTCCACGTCCTTAAATAGTGTAGTTTATTATATTTAAGGTATCAATGTCAAAATTTTGGGGTGCCGATATAGCGTACATAAGGCTAATAACGATTCACGGTGTAATGTTCACACTGACGATGATGTTGTCGACGGACGAGAGTTATACGAACGACTTTTTTTTTTATGTGATTGATTTTTTGTTTAGTGCGATTTCACAAGCGAGCGAGATTTTATTAAATCATTATTTGTACCTTTTTACTTATAAAAGTACAAATTTGCACCGTCGGATGTCGTATGTACTCCAAACTATTTAAAACGAACCTATATTATAATATTTTACGCTAATTAACCTTACCTAAAATATAATAATGAGGTTTAATTAGCGTAAAATATTTTAATATAGGTTCGTTTCAAATACTGTGGAGTACGGACGACATCCGACCGTGCAAATTTGTACTTTTATAAGTAAAAAGGTACAAATAATGATTTAATAAAATCGCGCTCGCACGTGAAATCGCACTAAACAAAAATATCAATCACATCGAAAAAAAGCCATTCGCATAACTCTTGTCCGTCGACAGCATCTCCGTCATTGTGAACATTAACTGACATTCATCGCGACAAATAGTATTAACGTAATAATGACGTCAAACTATACGGACTTACAATTTTTGCACGTCTACGCTATTTAGTGTTCATAACTATAGCGCGGATAATTAATGCCTACATAACCCAATATAGAGTACTTAAATAGATTAGAATAAACTTCATCTCGTGAAAAAGTTATATCACACAAATTAGCGTTCATAACTCTAATAGTTTTTTTTTGTTTTTTTACTCTTATTTTTCTTCACTCTAATTACGATTCGCGGTGTACTGTACACCGTGAATAGCTATTAGCGTCAATACTTTTTTCGCCACTTAAAAGTTAAAACATCTTTTCTCCGTACACACTTGTCAGATTGTAGATCTGACGGTTGCGATTGAAAGGTAACATTCACAACTTCAAATTGGCGGTCTCAAATTGAAAAACGGACAATGTGTTCGGAGAAAAGATGTGTTAAGTGGCGAAAAAAATCTTAACCCTAAGGGTTTGTCCCCATGTACTTGTAACTTAGCGAACTTACTTTGTATTTTAGCGCGGATTCGCCGGACCCGTTTTTCAAGTGTCCCTATGTCTGTAAGGACGAAATCGCAACTTACGCTTGTGACTATTGTATACGTCGACAATACCTGTGACGGTTGTCAACGTCTACAATCTGTGGTTGCACGTTATTTTTTGGAACCGCTTTGTGACGTCGCATGTCTTATCGTGACATTGTAGACGTACCGCATTCCAGCCTGGCAGTTTCACGGTTGAAGAAGATGCGATTTGCCCTTTGCGTCGCCTGTCCGCTTGAGGTGAAATGGCATCGGAATTTGAAGACCCTTGCAAATAAAAAATCCGTACTGGACTAAAACGGACAAAATCAAACAAACTGTGTACTTCTTTTCGTCTTATTACAACGCAAACGGACAGAATATAGCGAACTATGTACTTTTCTTTGTCCTTGGAAATCGTATTTTTTTTTTCGAAATTTAAGGCACGTGCGAAAAAATGTTCCTATTTGTCAATCGAAAAATCATAATTTTAAATCACATCGCGCATGTGTTTTAAACAAAGGTTTGAAGATGACGTTTTTTGTCGTAGAAGTGGGTCGAAAAGCACAAGACGACAAATTTTCGTACATCCTAAGTTCAAGGATGACGCAAATTGTACTCTATAAATTTGCGATTCCTTCGTACGGTTGCAACTTAGGCAGTACGGCGCTAAGTTTTAAGGCAAAACGACAGAAAAAAACCCTTACTTATGCACATGGGGACACACCCTAATAGCGATACACGGAGTACTGTACCACCCGAATTCTCAAAAGTTGCACAGGTGTTGTGCCTTCGGACAAGGTGGACGCGAGTCCACCAAAATCCAGCCGAAAATCCGGAAGTGTTTTCGTAACCCTCTTTCTGCCATCCTTTCAGCTTCGTTGATTCCCGCGCTAATATTTGTCGTTTTATGACCTGGTACGCAGTACACGGTATGCAAATGAAGATTTTAAAATTTAAATTGGTCGGTGTGATTCTTTTTTTTTTCGATTTTCAATATCAGATATTAGCTCACGTGGTACCACTCAATTCACAAACGACAGCTTTTTTTACAGACACTACACCGTGTATCGCTATTAGTGTAATTAACTTTTTCGTCACTTAAAACATTTTTTCTCCGTACACACTTGTCCGATTTTCACATGGAGACCGCCAATCGGAAGATGAAAACATTGGCTTTCGATCGCAACCGTTAGATCCATATTTCGAAAAGAGAGTCCGGAGAAAATGATTTTTAAGTGGCAAAAAAATATAAATAATAGTAATAGTGATATAAGGTGTACCTTGAAATGACCGCCTTGTCCCTTAGGGAACCCGCTCCATCGGAGACCAAAGCGGTCATTTTAGGGTTTGTTTTTAAAATGTGACGACCGACAACCGCGGGAAAGCTCAATGATTGGGATAGCCGCGGGAAATCAGGTGGACCCGTTATTTTATTACGCGCAATAGCCGGCAGAACTAAAAGATTGGAAAAATAGAGTTGCCCGTGAAAAGTTTGAGAAACTCGTTTAGCCGCGGCAAATCAGATAGACCATTTATTTCGTTACGAATGTAATTACTAATTACCGGGCAAAACCAGAAAAATAAAAAATTAATTTTTAAAAACTCTTTTAGGGTGAGGTACATTAGGGGGAAAATGCCGTTGTTTTCTGAAAGCCGTACTGTTTCGTACAATGCCGTACCATTATTTTTTTGTCAGAAAAATAAAGTTACGGAATGATCGATTTGATTCTCCAAGGTTATGGGCGTAAACATATACCGTCGGATGCAGAATCGGATACGCCATCGGTCGAACATATCAGTTTGCAACAAGTGACCTGAAGGAGGTCAATTTTAAGAGCCTGAACGAATAACATTTTGCCGCGCGTAAAATTTGAAAAATATCTACTATGAACGCGCGATCAGGTAATTACACGTCGCATAGGCCATGTGTCTTACGCCAAGGCGGGTGCGAGGCCACGGGAAAATCGCGATAAAATCTTTGACGGAGGATATTCTTTCACGCTCCTGTTGCCATCCACTAACCATTCTGACATTTTCGTACGCCTTTATAAATCTTAAGTTTCTTCAGTCCGTACATATTTTATCGAATACCCGGTACGAGTCACTTTTTACCTCCGCTAGTAACAAATATGTGGTCACACTTTGCTGTCAAAGATTATATGTAGATTCGCACGATCGTATTAGATTCTTGCGTGGAGCGAACCAACACGTGCCACGCAAAAAAAAGTCGGTTACTGATTCGACACAATGGAACGAAGGCTTAGGGTGCGTCCCCATGTATTAAAGTATCGACTTTAATCTGTCGTTTTCACCCAAAACGCAGTTCCGTACGATAAAAACTTTAACCGTACAATAAAAGCAATTCTTTAAAAGTACTGCAAACGTCAAGTCGATACTTTGAGTGTACTTCCTGTTTGTCGCCATGTTAGCGAATTTTGGCGTTTTCTTTTTTTTGACCCCCGGGCAAGAGAATTCAGCCCGTAAAAAAACTTCATCAAAAATCACCTCGCGACTTGATTTCAGGGAAAGTACCTCGGAAATGGCGAATGAAAAACGGTCCACGCACGCGCTACACGAGTGGGAAAATTTTAGGTCGATCAAAAAAAAATAAAAAATGTCGTTTTGCGACCTGTACGATTTTTTTTTT